>QKQZ01001913.1:0-15181 GCA_003595255.1 Solenopsis fugax | reverse complement strand
TCTCGTGCTTGCTCACCCTGATCCGACGAGCAAATCCGAGCGAGCAAAGCGTTACCGTCACAAGCTTGCTGAAAGTATTGGAAAATATAGGGTTGCGTCTTGTCCTTTTCTTTTGCGAGCCAAAATTGTAAGAAAATTATGTGGAGTTTCGGTGATGGCTTCCGAATTTTGTGTGATTGAGAAAGAATTCGAGGAGGCGGAGGAAAATGTGGAGAAAGTCTCTGATGTTAAAGTGCACACCGCCAAGTTAGAGCGATTTGAAGTTTGGAATAACGGAGAAGAACGCCTGAGGTATTAAAAAGTATTACTCTTTAAGTAAAATGGAATAGAATTAAGTGTTTGATATTGGAAGGGAGTGACAGAACGCCATAGATCGCATGATCGCACTATCATAGCGCGCTGTCCCTTGGATGCGTGTGAAAGAAAGAAAAAGGAACACCAAAACGCCAGGTGTGTATTATAGTGCGCTCCATTTACGGGACCGGAGGAGGAAAAGAGGGTGTCTCACTGATCTACTTAATTAAAGATAGAGAGAAATAAAAGCACACATTTCTCTCAGTTCGTAGTTTAGTATGCTATTTCAGTGAAAATAAAATGACACAAAGTTTTATACTTAAAATATTTGATAAGTAGCTTTTATTAGGATGAAATTTACAAAGGTTTAACCGTTGTATTTTACTTACGATTCATCTTACACTTTGTTACGGTTTCATCTATCGAACGCGTATTGCTGATCGAAAAGAAATAAAACGAAACGAACTAATTTATCGTACGTGGTACATGAGAAAATTAGCCTCTGAACACCGATTTAGGCAATCGGCCATATGCGGTAGATCAGATCAGATCAGACACAAAGGGATGTCTCCAAATCCGCAGAAGACTCGTGGCTCTAGTTTTTCAATGCATTTCTTTTTCGAGAATTTTATTCATGAGCTTCCTTATCACGAAAATGTGTAATAAAGAAACTTATCCGACTTGGCAGGTGCGTGGATATTACTATTTGATAAAGCATTCATAAAAATTATTATTTTTATTTAATTAAAGCGGTTTTCAGTAAAGTGTGCGCGAGATTGACAAGCAGTCCCGACACACACGATCATTCGATCCTCATAATAAAAAGAAAAATTTATTTTATTGATTAATTTAATTTAACATTTAATAACTGTAATGGAATGACATAATAAAATTTAGAACTGTCCCTTTGATCTCTGTCATCAAGCGCATGAAAGCGTATATATAATAGCATTGCAAGTTACGGTGCGGAAAACAAATAACATAAAATAAAAGAAATTTCTATGTAGCAGAACACAACAATCCTGTCTCGCCCCAAATTGTCTTTAATTTTGGACCAAAGGCGAGCTGTCGTACTGTTTTATTATTTTTAAATATTTGCTAGTCTTATTACGAAATAAAACAGAATGGAAAGAGCAAATATTGCTTATCGACCGCTGATAATTGTTAACACACGATTTCACTGCCTATGTAACTAATCCCTCGGAAGATTGCGATATAAGGAAATCGTGTAGCCCTCAGAATATATCAATATATTAATAATAAATAAAAAATTATTTAATATATATCTCATGAAATTGAAAACTCATGCTTTGTACATTTGTTTACCTTTACTATTTACATTCGTTTTGTATTTATTGGAGGAAAAACGGGGATCGTGAGATACGTATGGGACAGTGAAATACCATATTTCGTATAATTCGCATTGAATTCTAAGAGCGTTAAAATTACTTCGTTGCAGTCTATTTAACATTGTAGGATGATTACTGGTCATAAACATTTTCTGCGTTTTTAACCTTTAAGTAATTAGGTAATCAAAAGTTCCGTAAGTAAGTAGGTGGAGTGCTGACAACACTTCAAAGAAATGTTAATAATTGTCATATTTTTCATTACTATATTATGCTATATTTAAATTTACGTTAGTTAAACTCTTAAGAGATAAAGGAATATAAAAACATGAACTTTAAAACTTATGGACAATACTTTATTTTTTTCCGGAACAAAGTTTCTAATCCTGTATTTCCTCGTTGCTTGGGATGCTACGGTCATCCCACCTATTTACTTGAAGGTTAATATAATAAGAAGTTAAAGTTTCTTTCATTTTTTTTTTATTCTTTGCTAAGTTAAATTTTAAAGACGTGTTAGTATTATTTACCAAACAAAACAAAAAATTGCTATGTAATTAGGTTCATACATAGTTTACTTGTATTTCTATAGTAAATTTTTTGGAATTTTTGGGTTGCTAAACTGTCCACGTAGATTTCAATACTTACTTTGATCTTCTCTCCTCTTTTACGTAACACATTTTGAACTTTATTTAAGTTTGTTGTTTGCAAATTCGGTTGTTTCGATAAGACATCACGAAGATTCATATATAGTTTTTCAGTATCTTTTAACTTCCTCTCTTTATCGATTATGTCAGTCGACATTTTCAAAATACGTTTTTGCAGAATTTGTACTTTCTTAATGAACTCAAAAGTGGTAGGATTTGTGCCCTATTATAAAGAAAAAGCATATTTATAATAAAACAATCAAACATTTAAAAAAGACAATTTATTATTTATATAGAATAGAATGCAATAGAATAGAATATACAATATATTTCTAATTCCTTTAGGTTACAGAGCTTATATTTTCCTTTTGCAGGCACTCTTGCTTGCAACTACCTTATAACTAACTTATCCTATTTATCTCTACTTAACTTATCACTAAACTGCTTTTTCGTACACTATACTTCCTACACTCATGCACACGCACACACGCACGCACACGCACACGCACACGCATACGTACACACACCATGCTGGAGGTATCCTTCAATATGTTCCATATCTTTCCATTAATCATGATCAATATCATTTTAAAATTTATCGTAATTTTGAATGATTCTTTTAATTTCAACGGAAACAATGTAGTTATCTGTAAAGTCACGTACTCTTCTTCAGTTTTAATAACGGTCCAAGTTTCTTTTAGAAACTGGAAACGCGCGTAAAGGCCTACAATATCTCATTGAGGATAGACGAGGATTGCTCCACAATATGGACATGTTTTCATTTGGAAAAGTATATCCGAGTTGCAATGAAACGAGCCATCTCGAAAAGACTGTGATCTGAAGTTTCCAAACCAGAAGAAACATTTTGCTTATAATTATAAAGTTAATTTATAATATAATAGTTTTAAAAAAAACCGCTTTTTTTAAATAGCTAGAAAAAACCAGANAAACCGCTTTTTTTAAATAGCTAGAAAAAACCAGAAAAATTCCGTTTTTTTTTTCTGAAAAATTGCTTTTTTGCGAAAAATTGCTGTTTTTGCTAAGTAAATAACATGCTACCTAATTTTATAGTATTATTAAAATAAGCCACCTCGTATAAGCGCTGAAATTAACATTGAGCTAATTTTTAAATTTATATTTGGAATATTATATCGCTTAAGGTTTATATATATACATGTATATATATAATTATTATTAATTATTAATTATTAAACAAACTATTGTAAGAACGAATGTAATCCGAACAACTAGTTTAAAGACTAATTTAAGTTAATATTTATGTTAATTATTTTGTATTTTGAATATTAGTAATTATAAAGATGCATACATTTTATTTTATTTAAAAAATACATTAATTCTGTTTTTATTTATTTTTGTGGTTTGCTTTCTGTTTCCCTTGTACTTACATTATCATAAATAGAAAGAAAAAACTTTACGTACAGAAACTTGCATTAGTAATAACTTTATACGGACCATTTTCTAGTTATTCCTCATTAACACAAATTTTTAACTCTAGTTCGCCATACTCTGATCCGATGAACTCCTAAAGTGTAATCTCGTTTTATTGTTTACTTTTTCCTGTATATTGTTATAAATTTAATTATTTCAAATCATTCTCTCAACCTGCTATTATCTTATGAGCATGGTATTTAGACTATATATTTCTAATTTTTACGATACAAGCTTTAAAATATTAATTAGAATGAAAGTGATAAGATGAAGAATCGAGCTGTCTCACGGATTGGAGTATGGCGAACTACGGACTCGAAAATAAGTGTGACGAACTAGGGTTAAGAAATCATATCGTACAATAGGTAACTTTGATATTGATGAGGTACCATCGTAGTACAACACTTTTTGAAATTTTCCAATGAATTTTTATACCCTTTGAGAAAAAAAACCGAAAAAATCCGCGGAAAAATTACAAAAAACCGGATTTTTTCCGAATCGTTAAAACTATATTTATAATGAGATTGTCTCATCAAAGAATCATCGAAGAAAAGATAAACCATCAAAGCCCCATTTTACGATTAATTCGAAATTTTGTGCTGTATCCGATGAAATCAAAACGGTTTCATATGCTTAGAGCAAACGAGAAGCTGTGTGATTAAAAAACGATTGCAGAAAAACTTCTACAGAATCGTCAGTAATTTTAATTCTGTCAAGATATAACATCTCATGCTTCAAATATCCTTTTATAACTGGGATACAAATCACTTCCCATCTTCTTTGCCTGCAAACGGATCAATTTATATTGGGATTTCATAAATTTTCCTTCTATTAACAACGATAACGATTTGCACTTCTGAATATTAACGTTTCTAAGGTTGTTTTGGTTAGAAAACAACACTCATTGATAAGTTGATTCTCCGCTTCTTAAGCTGTGATGCTTGACTGCAGATGTTTATAGCATGTTACCGCATGTGTGAGGATATGTTCATCGCGCTGAGCATTCAGGATGTTGACCTATTCCCCCTAATCCCTCCACATGCAGTAACATCTACCGTCTGATGTCGATCGCTATAAGGCGACGCGCATCGGAACACAAATGTACTTTTTATATGAAGAAGCGCTGAAAAGCGCGTGTTCTTATTTTGTATATCAGTTCTTATAGATACACACTCTACGTAAGAGAAATCCCATCATGGAAGTCGATGGAAGTTTGTTTATACAGTACATTATGTAATTTGATTTAAATTTTATAAAGTAGTTACAGAATCTCAAAAACTAAAAAATCGAAATAGATTTAATGATCATATAAGTGATTTTTAGAGATTTATTAATTGGTAGATCATAAAAAAAAATGTTTTATTCATTATCTTAACAATAACTTTGAATAATCCCTGTATATTTGGATTACTTATTTGAGCTGCTTAAACGATGCTATGTAATAAATTGAGTTTGATTATGAATATTTTCGTTGAACAATGACATATTTCATTAAAACTTTCGTTTTGATGTATATTTGCTTACTTTAAAACACGAAAAACTCATATTTAATAATAATTTTTAATTCTATTTTTTCAATTTTCTCTGGATTTCCTCTGCGACTTCCTGTTTTCAAACTTGAAAAAATGGCTCGGTGGAAAGAGATTCACGTCGAATGAGGTCATCGCCGAAACAGAGGTCTATTTTGCAAAGTTCGATAAATCGTATTTTTCGGAGGGGTTAAAAAATGGCAGGGGCGTTGGGAAAAGTGTATCCTCCTAGAAGGGGATTACATTAAAAAATTTAAAAAAAAATTTTGTGAAAAACTTGCATCTTTATTACTAACACGGGTACTTATTGATTTGCCTTCGTAGAACTATAGATCTTTCAAAATCCTGATACAAGAATTGTATCAGAAACTGTTGCAGAACAAACTAAGACGCTTGTGAATCTGGCGTCTCACTTTGTCCTAAGCGTTTTCTTTGAGTTTAATGGCCAGAACTACTTGTTTTATTTATCACTATAGAACTATAGAACTATTGAAAATAAATCTAGAATTCTCAATGTTTGATGAATTTCCACGAAATGATACGAAACGCAGCTTCACACACACACATACATATAATTTAGAGAGAGATGCAAACAATTTGGAGAAACGTACAAATGAGTGTTGTGCTCTTTCGAATGGCGTTGGCCGTTTTTAGATATCTTCTAAAACACCTGAGTTCTCTGTGGAAAAGGTTATGTTAAAATTGAAAAGCGCTATATCTCCGAACCCTTTAAAGTATAAATGAAAACGAAAGAAGTATAAATGGATATAAACGATTCTCTTTCGAATGGCAAAAATAAAATTGAAAAATCTTGTAGTTAGACACTGACTATTTTTCATCCTTTCCTCCTGTGTCTTCTTACCCCTTAAAGTATAATACAAACAAAATGACAAATTATATTATCAAGTACAAACGAAATATAAACGAACTGTAATAACTGTTTTTTTTATAAAGTTGGGTATCAAGTTCACATCGGTACAAATGTGTCAATCGGTACAAATCCGAAAATTACATTCCATTTATGAAAATTGTATTATTAATGACTTTCAAGATCAACATCAAGATCAACATCAAGATCAATCAGAAATCATTTGGGGTTGTTGGCTGTGTAAAAGAAAAGTTTTATCACATCATTTGTAAATATCAGAGTACAAAATAGTCATTTGTACACTGCATACGCTATAATTTATTATAAGTAAGTTACTTACATTGTCACAATCGAAAATCACTTCTAACTTTGATAGAAATTTTTTATTTTTTAATACAATTACATAAGTAAATTCTTTATTTTTTTTTACAAAGTACTGTTATTTTATTTTTTACTTCGTCTTTAAAAATTTACTTTAAGAATTTTGTAGTTTAAAAATTAATTTAATTTTTTAATTTTAAATAAGTAGGAAACAAAGTAGGTTACAAATAAATATCGTATAAGTTTGCACTTTTTTAATTTAGGATACACTTTTATACGTCATCAGAAAATATATTTTTCTATGTATATATTGAAATTATTCTATATTAATTAGTTAAAAGCTTTTACTTGATTGTTCAATACTTATTACATCAATTGACTGTTTTTGACTAGCTACAACGAATGAAATTTAACCCTTTCGTGCCTGACTTTTCTAGGAATAATTAACGTCAATTCACGCCTTTACTAGAGGTTTGTAAAGTCACTTCATTATAAATCTAAAACCAAATTTCAAAATACAAAATCGCGAATTCAATATGGTGGGTCAAAATATCACTCCAACAAAATTTATTAATTTTATCCGTCATATTGGATCAGCTATTTTAAATATTGAAATTTTGATTACATATTCATAATCAGCAGCTCTAAAAACCCTCTGGAATATGAATTTCATTCAAATCCAGAAAAAAAATTACATTTTAGTCCGCTATATTGATTCCGCCATTTTGAAATTAAATAGATTTTTTAAATATATAGTCCTTACGTTGGTCTTCAAAATGAGCCTGGAAAGAACTCGCTATCTTAATTTTTATGGAAAATACGTACATCCATTTTTCACTTTTACCCCATTTTACGAATTTTGACAAGATATACAGATCAAAGTGGGAGACTTTCAAGGGTGATGATTTTTTTGTGAAGAGTCCTATCCTTTATCTTTAAAATGAACCCAAAAATAAGTTGCTATCTTTATTTTTGTGGTAGATATGAATTTTTGAAAGTTGGCACATATATGTGCCATCAGGTACGAAAGGGTTTTTATTTTTTTTAACTTTTGTAATTATTGCTTTCGTGCAAATATATGAAATAAATATTTTTGCAGTATATGTGAGTTTTCCTGTTACGTTTTTTTTGGTATTACCAAATTTCATTTAACAATTCTTAATTGCGTAAAAAAAATTACGTGAAACGCATAAATTAATCCAGTGTATTTCACTGTAACTGTCTCTTGAAGATTATTATAAGATTATTTCATATTTTGATATTTATTAATAAACTTTATATTAATGTATTTAGACTATACATTTTTGCTTCCCAAGAAACTTTCTTATATAAAAAATATAAATTTTTATTTGTCAGAATAGTTATACAAAAAGGTTAATATATTTCTTCCGTTTCTAATACACAAGCTCTTAATTTCAAGCTTTTAAATTCTAATTTTCGAAAAATAAACTTACCTCAAGCTTTCGCCATCTATGTATGTTCAACGGAATTTGAATTTCCTCCTCAAGTGCGGTCACTTTAAGCCTTTCTTTCGCTAGGTTGCGATTTAAATGAAAAACTTCTTGGCGTAAATCACTAACATTGAAAATATTCTTCTCAAGCAACATTTTCTCAGTTCTAAGTCTCTTCACTTCGAATTTGAGTAATCGAATATCTTCTAATTTTTTATTATATTGTATCTCTCCACATTGCAATGTTCTGTTCAAGACCTGTGCATATAAATATTAACATATCAGAAAGGTAATTTAAAAATCTAAAAAAACGTTCAGTTTTCATTGAAATTATTGATTCTATGGAGAAATGTTCTCTTATGGAAAAAAAACACTCAAAATTTGAATGTTTACACTCAAATTTAAGTTTTAACATACAATGTTGGAAATTTACTCTCAAAATTAAGCATATACTCAAATTTTGAGTGTTTACACTCAAATAGTGAGTGTATACCCAAAGATTGAATGTTTATACTTAAAATTGAGTGTACATATTTAAAAAGTAAATGTGTGTTTCAATAATTGTTTACATTCAAATTTGGGTATTAATTCTGAACATTTAAGAGTTCACTTTCAACATTTGGATATGACACTCAATAGATGAGTATAAATTCTAATCATTAATGTTATTTTAAAATTGAGTATTCTTAACTCAGATAGCACAGAGATGAATAGGAGTTCATAGAGAATTCATTTTAAAGAATACAGAATTAGATAAAATAAATATCTGAAGAATTCTTGATGAATTAAGTGAAATCAGTTCGTCTTAAAGTATTCCTCAAAAATTCATTATAAATAAATAAGACTTAGTACTTTGAATGCTCTGAGAATTCATGAAAAACTCGAATATCTAGACTCTCGTACAGTTATCTTGATGAGCTGCATTTGCGTGATCATTCTGTAGTACGGCTTACACCATCAGGTGTCTTCTGCGTGTTTGGTTCGCAGAAGATTAACAATTTCTACGAGTGATTCAAGCGTGGCGTGGATCCATCTGTGAATATCACGCCTCGGACGTCAATAACGTTGCCGAAATATTGAAGGGAACTGCGTTAACCCTTCTTTCCTATCATTTACTTTGAACATCTGATGGAATTGGCGCAGCTCAAATCGAAGATTTTGTCAACAAAATGAGAAAGAGATGATTGCGAGTCTATCGTGACCAGTCATAATCGTCAAGCGATATCTTGCCACTTTTCAACCAGTGTGTATTGTGTGTATTTTGTTTTGTGTTTTATATGTTATAATGTACTTACACTGTTGAGTGAAATTATAATTGAACGAAATTGTAATATTAGCATAATATTTTTGTTAATTAACGTTTACTGAATATTTTGTAGTTCTCTTTTAATTATAAGCACTATTCGTCTTGAACTCATAAAGTATACGTCTGTTGATATAGGCTTGTGGGGTAGCTTGTGCAGGACGCGCTCGTCCGCTCCCCACTACGCTCCGTCTGATTCGCTCTCAGGAGGAAAAGGCCGGTGCTGAATAGAAGAAGCGAGCTTTCTTAACGTTTATCTATAATACACTATGACCATGTGATTGAATGAGCTTTATGTTTGAGTGTGTGGAGGTGGCTCTGATAAGAGTCATTTGTCGGCGCGCTGAGTTAGCGCGGTAGCTTCGTATTTTCCATCACGGGATGCTTGGCGCTGTCTTGCGATGCGTTCCGACTCACGCATAAAGCGTACGTAGATTGCATGGAAAGTTTTTCAGATGATTTAACCAATGCGCGCATTGAAAGCTTTGATAGCGCTGAAGATTTCCTAGATTGTACGGAGGCTGCTGCAAAAGTTTCGGGAATCGGGTACTCTTAGTGTTGCCAGAGAATCATAGATGTCACTATCATAAAATAGACGCATGCAAAAGTGTATTGATTGTAAGGGAGAATATTTTGAAAAGCAATAAGTGCATTTTTACTTTATTTTGACTGTTTTTTCATACCTTTTCTCGAAACTGTTGCAGCAGCCCTCATACTAACCGTTCTGAATTCTTGACACTCTTCCTAGTGCATTGACTGCTTCTCTTTCGACTTGAGGCAGTCTGTACGTTTCATGCTTTGATGCATCTGTGCGTTTGTTACACGATTCGGAAAGCGCTCAGATTGCACCGATTCTATACCGAACGCAATAGACGAGAAAATTGACCCTATAAGCGCTACAATATTATTTAATATTAATAAAAAGTAGTTATGTCTACTTCTGAAAATATATATTATATAAATATTATATGAAAAATAATATTATTTACTTCAATATTTTAAATTATCGGGAATATTATAACTTTTAAATGTAAAAGTCAAAACGAAATAAGAAGCCAATAAGAGCCGATACAAGATTTTCGTGTGAATGTAATATTTTATTATTAATAACAAAATTCATACGTTTCAACCCTACGTTCATCCTCAGTGAAATCATAAAAATGACGCAAATTAACATAAAATAATTATTTAAAACAGAAATTCGCTAAAAATTGCGCGAGATTATTTGCCTTTGTGCTGTTCTCACAAGACTGTTGCTTGATTTAGTGGATTATCTGTAGAATCTTCTCATCGATTTTAACATGTCAGTTTTTACAAATTTTGTGTTGTATATATTGTTTGTTAATTTTGTTTTAATTGTTACAGTTTCACAAAACACGTTTATTTTTTACTTTTTTCTGCAACAATTTAACGAATCATCATCAATATATAACGGACATTAATGCAAAATATTAAAATAATATTAAAAATTTAATTATATTGAATAATATTCTTAGATATTACTTTAATATTATTTTAATTTTTAATAACATTTGTATAATATTTTAGGAATATTGTAGCGCTTGTAAGGGACAAGTTCGGACACAACAAATCAAAAATTATTTTAATTTTGTTTTTATCGAAGAAAAAAACAAAAAATAATTTATTTTATTTTTGAAGAAAGAAGATATAGAAAGAACAACAAAAAGTAAAATTATAATGTATTTCCGTGTATTATAATATTGTAGATATTATTATTATATTATTATTATTACTATTATTATTTCTTAACGTTTCGTTCCATTTTTATCATTAGAACTCATTGTCAGCCAACTGCAATCCACGCAACGTACAAGTTGCACAAGAAACCGTTCCGAATTCTGTAAGCGCTTCATGCACGCATTTAAGAAACGGAACGATTTTGAAGCATTGTGCATCAGTATTGCAATTTACGCGCTTTATGCGTGATTCGGAACGCACTCTTGATCCAACGAATGCCGAGCGACTCCGCTTGGTGGAATTCCCCTGCTTGGCGCCTCCGCGCGATTCTTCCATTGTAGCCACCGGCGAAGTCTTGTCTCCTCAGGGCGGCAGCGTCACCGAAACGAGTGGCCATGGAATGCCTCGGAGCTGTAACGAAGTGTACCGATCGTCTTCGGAGAGGAATATCCTGGACGTCAGCCTCCGTAGTAGAGATGGCAATACAATATCGATATTTCTTAATATATCAATATTTTTAATTGATATTCTAGACTTCGATATTTTTTAATATCGATACGAGTCTATGTTGTAACGGTATTTAATACCGCAAGTCAATTATGTATCTCAGCCAAAGAAGATGCAAGAAGATGCAAGAAGTGCAAGTGAGTTCAGTTTGACTTGGATAACCTCAACGGTGAGATTTATGCACATTTCGAAGTCGCTGTTGTAAGTAAAAAATATAACGACTAAAATAGAAAAGAAATTAGCATTTGCCTACAAATTGACGTTTTTAGTGTAGATCAGCTATTTATTATCGTTTGAAATCATATATTCTTGATTCAGAAAAGGTTGTATTGTGGGGTAGGCGTATTTTTTGAATCAAAACTGATATTACAGTATTATTTTGAAGCTCAGAAAAAAAACAAAGTTATATGATCGATACCTAGTTTCATCTCCAATCTCAGGTCTCTTTCAAGTTGAAGTAAAGACTGAATTTTGTATTGTAACAATGTTCACTTGCTTAATTGTGTTGTTTAAATTTATATTATACATTCATAAACATTTTATAGCGTTAATTCTGAGTTGATATTTATTAAAGAAAAGTGATAGTCGAAGTAGTCATCAAATTTCCTCACATATTCATCGATCCATATTCGAAACAGTATTTCCATTCCTATTATTTAAATGTCTTTATCCACCTTTCCCGTGTTTCAAAAATTTAATATATTACAGTCTATTTCATTTATTACTAAATTTTTGTCATTTATTATTATATTCTAGTAGTACCCAAGAGCAAATTTTGGAAACACTTTGTCAAAACGGATAACGAAGGTATCTGCAAAATTTGTCAACAAAACGTTAAATCAAGTGGAAATACCTCGAATTTGCGGTCGCATATTGATAGATATCATCCAAATTGAATATATGCAATCCTCATAGCGCTGGCACATCTAAAAATAAAAATGAAAAAAGGAAACTAACAGCAATAATTTTTTGTTCAATAAAACAAAATAATTATGCTATTTAATTAATCAATCATTTTTTTAATAGCCACAATCTGATGATGATAATAGATGTATAAATAATCGTATGGATCGATCGGACTCATTTTCAGTACCAACAGTTCCACTTTCACGATTGCAAAATCTCAGCAAAGTAATACGCTAAAATCAAACAGGCCGAAACAGATAAGATTAGACGTAGCTTTCACTCAACAGAAATCATTCGAAGGTATGCGACTTTAAGTGTATACCGCTTTACAGTATGAACAGAAAACCCGTTTTTTTTTTTAGACTTTTCTGATTAGTACATTTTCGTATTGCACTGATATTTCAGGAACAATTTATCAATTATATGTATAATATGCTCTCAGCTCTCGAAATATAACAAAAATCGTAAGAAAATATAAATAAAATTTATGTATTACATGTAATTTAAAATGATATCTGACACCATTAAATGTTATTATCCATAATTCTATCAAATGCAATGTCAAAAGTTAGATAATTACTAGAGGAGAAGAGGGTATTAAGGCTACTATAGACATTATGGCTACCTCCATTATCTCCGTTATTAAATGACGAATTCTAATAATTGTTTATGGAATTATTCAATTAGTAGCACGGGGTTTTTTAATGGCGCTAATATGCTAATACACAATAACTAACAATTGTTATAAGGCATTTTTACTTTTGAGCACTTCTAAACTTTTTCAAGGTACATTTTAGCACTTAATTATACACACTTCCGAATTATTTTTAAATTTGAGCGCATTATCACACGAATATATGTACACTCGAATGTTTCTTAGTTATTTAACTTTTTTATTCGGCTATACACACTTCGAGTTATGCAGAGTTAAACAATAACATGGGATTTTGTTAATATGATTTTTTAAACAAAATTTTTATATTTAAATATTTGTTCGATAAAATCGATTGTTACTCTAAAGGGCGATGTTCAAAAACATTAGAGATATCATTTTATGTTTGTTGTTTAATTTTAAATAGGGATAAAATGATAGTTCTAATGATATCTCCAAAGTCTTTAAATGCAGAAAAATTTTAAATCAAGATAATTCTAAATGAAAAATGATGAAAATGATGAAAATGATGAAAAATTAAAAATATATAATTTTGTAATAAATTACTGTGTTTTTTAAACTAAACCGAGTTTTTAAAAATTATTTTTGGGTTAGCTATATTACCACCACTTTTTTTTCTTCTACCGATTATGCAGTGCGTCACATTTTTATAAATCACGTTCTAAGTAATAAATATTTCATTACTTTGAGTCTAGAATCTGTTAAACAACACATTGTCGAATATAATCGTTCCAGTTTTAATATAAAATATTGATTATAGACAAAGTTATTCAGTAAAATAAAAATGGGTGCCATACTACCCTCTTTTCCTCTATTATATCTTATTTTCTTTGGAATTTTGAAGACTGAATATGCATATTCTACATAGAAAAATTATTAACTGAATCCATTGATTTATTTAGTCGCAAAATCAGAAAAACAATTTCGGTCAAAATTATCGATATTGCGATAAACAGAAAGAACAATGCTATGAATATTTTGGAATTTGTAAGTATATTACAATGTTTTTAATTGTATTTTAGATGGAGGATCGAAAGCAGCTGAAATTACTAATAAACTTCTACACATGATAGCAAAAAATAATTTATCTTTTGCTACTGTTGAAAAGGAAGGATTTTAGATTTTCATGAAAGCTGTATATCACCTCTCTACAGAATTCCATGTAAGAAAACAACTCGATTAATCAAAGTAAAATACGATTATTTATCCTCCGTGATAAAGGATCAACTATCAACGATAAAAAATGTGTTTTACGGTTTGACCACGGATGTGTGGACCGATACATTAAAAATAAGAAAAGTTATATTGGACTTTGGGGTAACTTCTGATTATCTTTTAAATAAAAATCACAAATCTGTTACAATCGGTGTGTCGCGCAGGTAAGCCTGCTCGACGCTTGACCGTTGCGGCTTCGCGCCTATTATAGAGTGGTGGCAGGATTTTAAACGCGAGTGACTACTCGCGACCGCGGCCACCTGCCGCCTCGCACGGTAACTAGCGCTGCGGGTTATCGCTCTCGCGTTTGCCGGGCTGCCGTCCGAGAGGCGCATTGGTGTCTGCCGGCCTGCCGTTCGACAGGCGCTTATTGTGTGGTGTTTGTAAGCCGCCACAAGGCGGAACTCTATATAAATGCTCTAAGAAGTTCTCAGAAATTCTAAACATGGTGCATGTAACTTCTTCAGGTATTCTTGTGTTCTCCTATGAATTCCTAAAGAATTATAATTAAAAAAATAGAAAACTTAAAAAATACTATGCGAATTCACTATGCTATCTGGGCAAGTGTCATTTGAATGTTAACTTTTATGAATAAGATCAACGCTGTTGAATGTTGAATGTGAACGCTCACAAACATTTGAGCACTTAAAAATAATTGCTTTTCAATTTTTTAAGTAAATGGAAATTAATAATGTTATTATCAGTAATATATTTACAATAATTATTTGTACCAATAGAAAAAGAATTAAAATATGCTTAAATGAAACGTATTAATAAAGTATTACTTAATGATATGTAAAATGATACGATAAATAATATGTTATATGTATTAGAAGTACGTAGAGTTCATAAAATATTTTATATTTTACTTTAAAAATATTCCATTTATTAATAGATATGTATACAGTATAAAACATATTATTATATAGATGATAAAATTTATTGTTACTTTATAATTTAGTGTAAAAGCCAATGTT
>QKQZ01001910.1:0-11995 GCA_003595255.1 Solenopsis fugax | reverse complement strand
TTTGCGCACCACTAACCGCGCTTGACTCGTACTTGCCCTCCTTTTACACTTGTCATATTTAAGAATAATTCATTTGCTTGCAAACATTAACAAGCTAATAATTATACAAGAAATGTATCTACTGCATCTATTGCATCAAAAATGTATACTCACTATTTTTTACGTCCAGGAAACCGATCAGTGTTGACAGAAGACCAGCGAGAGCAACGGGGCTGAGTAATTGTCTGTCGCTGTGATAAGGCGATAAAGTGAGCGTGCCTTTACCCAGATGCGTCAAACCTTGTGCGATGCGTACCATGAAGAGATTGTTAGGATCTTTCGCGTGGAATTGAGCTAGCTGTCTCAACATGGCGGCTAATCGCGCGTTATTCGTACCAGCACCGACCAAGCCCATAGCGAATATCGCATTGTGTGCTACCTCAGGGTCGCTGTCATGCGAGAATTTGGACAGCGTGTCCAAGATGTTTAGTTTCGGATTCGATACCGAGATAAGACCCAAGGCGAGTGGCACTGAACGGCGAATCACGGGCTCGCAATAACGCAGTAGGTGACCGAAGGTTCTGTAAGCCATCTCGGCGCCGATTTCCTCTCCCATAGCAATCAAGGCGATGCCAAGGACGGCGATAGCCTGCCTGGAGCTGAGATCCTTCTCCTTGTCCTCCTTTTTCTCCTCTTTCTTATCTTTATCTTTACGTTCGCTCTTCTCTTCTTTCTCATTGCTTGACTCGTAGTGTTCTGAGCAGATGTGCAGCAAGTGCTGGATCTTGAGGACATTTCCCGTACCAGCATAAGCACACACTTCCACTAGCGTCGTCGACATCGACCTAAATGGTTCATGAACGATTTCTAAAGCCGCTATTATCGCTTCCGCTGCTTCTTGTTTACCCAGAAAACACAATCCTAAACCGAGTGCTAAAAAACGCGCATATGTATCCTTAAGATCGGACTCTGATTTATCCATCAGCGTGTGCATAATCGCCGTTGTGACGTAAGCGTTACAGGAACCGGCGGCGACCATTCCCAATGCCAATCCAGTCATACCCAACACTTCCCAGCTTGATTTCGTATCACTCAGGACTGGTGTTAACAAACCCAACACGCCTTCTCTGTTGGAGCCAGCATACGCGATACCGAGGCCAACAATAGCGCCGATACGCATAGTGTTGCTGTTGTGCAACACGTAATCGGAGAGTAGAGCCAAAGCAGGATCGCATTCGTTTCTCACGCCGCAATTGACGATTCCGCAGGCTAACAAGGCGCCAGATTTGATATAATCCTCCGAAGAGTATAGATATTTATCGATCGGTGTTAAACCACCATCGACGTCCCATAATAGAATCAAACCTAAAGATGCAGTTGCGCTCAACATGCCATGTTCCTTGTTTTTGTACAGCCATTTGTTACCGTCCTCAATCAGCAGCTTGTCGTGGCCAAATGCGGCGTTTACAAAACCATTGACGAAACTCGCCGCGAGATTCTGTCGTGCCGAATCGACCTGGCCGCCACCAAACGGCGGTCGCGAGTTTTCCAGATGAGATTTGTAGACGTCCTCGGGTGTCTTTGGTTCCATTATGTCCAATTCACGTGCTAAGTTTAGGAAGTGATTGTTTAGGTGGGAGTTGGACATTATTTCGAACAGATCATCATCCTCTATCGTAGCTTCATGTAACTCCAAGAAAATTTGTTGGCGACCCAACATAAAAGCCAGTTGTTTTTGCACAGAACTAAAAAATATATAAAGATTTTAGTATTCTGCTTGGAAAAATATCATCATTTAAAGATTAAACTCATATTTATATTATACAAATGTTCTAGTATTTATATTTTAAATAAAGTATACATATGAATGTTATGTCTATAATATTCTATTATAGACATAACATTCATATATTATGTCTATTTATATTAAATAGTACAATTTTTGTAGTTTAATTTGTAATTATTGTTATAATACTAAAATTTAAAAAATAATAATTCAATTTTTGGAGTGAGTAATCAAGATGATTTATGTAAAATTTAATTGTGATTTTGAACATAGTTCTGTAAAAAAATAAATTTTCTTTATTTAGAAAACAACATATCTGCATCGCAATAAAATTTTACATAAATCATTTTGAATACTTAAAGTACTTATATTTAAAAAATTGAAATTTCATTATTTCTTAATACAATATATTTCCATTAAAGCATCTTTCTACTTTCTATTACAATAATTTTTGATCCTGGTAAAAAGTTGCTTCCAAATATTTAATATTACTTTACTCAAATGGAGTGTAAAACAATTTGTATTTTTTTCATTATTTTGAAAATAAATATAAATCCTTTTCTTATAAGGACGTTATCCTTATAAGAAAAACTGGGCGCGCGCGCGCGATCTACAGTCTTTTCGTATAATATAAGAATTCATTAAATTTTGAGAATAAATTTGTGATTAATACATATGCATTTCCAAACTTTTTTATATTTTTGGACTATATAGTTTTTTTTATAAATAAGTTTCTAAAATAATTGGTCTTATGGGTCTTATGAGAAAAGTTTTAAGTAATTTTATTGTAAACAAAATATAAAAATTTTGGAAAACTCATAATATGAATAGAGCTTAAAGAACATTTTAAAATTAAAAAATAAATAAATAAAGTTTTATCATATCATCTTCATATAATAGCAAGAAATGTTCATAAATTATATTCCGTTTAAGGTTGCTAATTATTTGTATTTTCATGAATTATATAATTCTCTTTAAATATGACGTTATTCTAGTAAAAATATTGTTGGTTGTTATATTTAAGTCCTTATAAATAATTTTTCTTTAACTTTTTCCACATGAATATTTATCAATATTATAAGAAAAATATTTTTAAATTACTAATTATTACTTTTATTGCTTAAATTTTGTTTATTTTGAAGATGGCAATACCAAAAGTTTCTCTGCTAAAAGATATATATGAATGAAAAGTCACATGAATTTCGTTCACTTTTATAAGTTAAAGAACTTCCTTAAAAATATTGTAATAAACTAAAACCAAAAAATAGAACAAAAGCTCAGAAGAATAAAAATTGAAACATTGTTGAAAAAGCTAAGAGAGCCATGCAAAGTCTTCGTGCTTAATTTCTTAAATATATTTGTCAAATAATTAACAAACGTTACACATTGGATCATCATCATTCTCAATCTTCTAGTTTATACCGATTACATGTATTGACAAGGAGAACCCCAGAAGTAATATCCATGTTTTTTAATGCCAATTTTTTTGATGATTTTTGAGGCAAAAAAGATGTAATACGTGTCGCAGTGTCTATCAACATGCGACTTTGTTTCCGAGTTATAAATTTTTCAAAATTCGAAAAAATGAATAATTACTCCGACGAATCAAGTTCGCACTTGCAGTTCGGCATTTCTTTTTTCTTTAATACGTGTTTTGTAATTTTTTATTCCATTTAAACGCTATAATAAATACAATGATATAACAAATATAAAAATGTTAGACTCGAAATTGTCAAAAATAGAATTTTACAGGGCTAATGAGAGTAAACGCGCAGTAATTGATACGAAATAAATTCCTTTTATTCAAATATTATTTTCATATGAACGTTTCGGTCCCACTTCGGACCATCCTCAGCATAACAATAATTCTCCAGATATTAGTGTCCTTAACATGATCGAGGAGTATCTCAATGAGGATCATGAGGATGGTCCGAAGTGAGACCGAAACGTTCATATGAAAATAATATTTGAATTAAAGGAATTTATTGCGCATCAATTACTGCGAGTTTACTCTCAATAGCCCTGTAAAATTCTATTTTTGATATAACAAATATTACAATTTCCTACATTACAATACATATACCTACAAACTTTCGAATATTGAAATAACTCTATAAAATCACAAATCGTCCAACTCTACAGTGATTCAACATCAAAATCTGTTTACAAATAATTTTGTATCATTTAATGATCATTTATGTGGAGCAATGGCTCGGATGTCGTAAAAACACAGAAAACAGAAAAATTTACTAATAATTCAAAAAGAGGACCACAACGCGGTTGTTGGTACGTGTGAGTAAATCTTCCGTGTTTATTAAACAACTTTCATTATATTGGTTAGAACATTTCAACTCGAGTTTGAGTCATCTTCAGTGAATAATGATAAAAAAAAGGCAGTTATCGGAATATCTTCCGCATCACATGGCGTTGTCAAATAGATTTTAGTCCATCACAATCGGATAGTCATCCAAGTGAATATATCTTGAACTTCTAAAGTATGACAACAAACATCAAAATAATGTTAACTACAAAGATTAATCAATGACAAAATTTTTACTCACCATGTGAAGCGAGGAAAAGTAATAATACATAATTGGATCGCAAAATAGATTAATAAATATATGCAGGATTACACACGCCGTCAGTCAATTAGTTAGAAAAATTTACGACAATTTGCACATCGAATAAATGTTATCTTACCGTACGCACATTTATTATTTCTGATTTCTTGCGGAAAACATATTTGGTTCACATTTGAAAAAACATGCTTTTTCGGAATTAATTTCGACGCATACCATGCATATTCAATTATGTCTTTGAAAACGTTTGACGAGAACTGTGAGAATCATATCATTTATTCGACGTGCAAATTGTCACAAATTTCTGTTTTCCCTGCTTTTATGACATGTATCATCCAAGCTACTGTTCCATACGAAAAATCAATAAATAAAAAAATATGATAAAATGATTTGCAAACAGATTTCGATATTGGATCACTGTAAATTTGGAAGATTTGCGATTTTATAAGGTTATTTTCGAAGGTTTATAGGTAAGTATTGTAATATATAGGCAATTATAATATTTGTTATATCATTGTATAGCGTTTAAATGGAATAAAAAAAACTTACAAAACACATTAAAGAAAAAAGAAAAGTGCCGAACTTCAAATGCGAATTTGCCGGACCGATCATTTAATTTTTCGAATTTTTAAAAATTCATAACTAAAAAACAAAGCCATATGTTGATAAACGCTGCGACACATATATCTTTATTTTGCCTCAAGAATCACCAAAAAAATTGGCATTGAAAAACATGGGTATCACTTCTGAGGTTTTCCTTATAAGTATTAATTCTATACTAAAATACTTGATATGCTTGGTGTAAACGAGGATATTAAGCGATTTGGTACTGATAGTATGTAGTACTTACGTATCAAAATACTGTAAACTAGATATTTGTTATATTTTAATGTGGAACATATCTTATTATATTTACTTAATTTATTATAAATCGTTAAATCAATTGATATGCATATCAAGCTGGTGCAGATTATACATTTGATATGTTTCTGTTTACATCGTTTATCATAAAACAAGTTAGGTTTGTAGTTCAGATAAAGTCCTATGTTGTGGCCGAAAATATTTTCTTCTGTCACTAGTTCGAAAAATGTGAGTGTTTCATTTGTATAATTTCCTTTTTACGAGATATTTTTAAGATCTAAAAACTTTTAATTCTTCGAACTAATAATAATGACTGGTGGCTTTAATACGAATCAAGCGTTTACAGCACGCTTGAATCTTTTGATACGCGTACCAACTTGGTCTAATACTGACTTAGTTTACATCAGTCGTTTGATACGCATACCAAGTACTATATTTGTAATAAATTAACTTACAATTAGTTCGATAGTGTAAACAATGATGTATTAGTCTGATATGATACATATTAAACAAAATTATCAATCAAATTATCAAACAAATTAAATAGAATATTCAATTGATAATTCTATTATGAATTAATTTCAATTTAATTTATTAATATATAGACATAGAGAAAGGACGGTAGTCGTGGAATATGTCTGGGGTGGTGGAATATCATATCTCATGTAATTTGCTTTGAATTCTAAAAGCAATCGTTTACTTCGTTATAGTTTATTTAGACATTGTAGGATGGTTACTGATCATTAGTGTTCACTGCGTTTTTAAAAACTGAATTTCAGTTTTGCAGGGAGCAAAAATTTTTACAATGTGAACTCTCTATGTAATTTTGCGAAATATATTACATATTAATTTTTTAACTTTAGAGCCTTGAATGTGAATTTCAAGTATTATTGAATTTAATGTGTGTTGTAATGTGTATGAATTCGCCAAATAAAGTCATGTTATATGTGGGCTGTGATTGTAAAATAGTCATCTGCCATCTCTTTTGCGACTTTACAATCTCATTGTAGAAGTTGTACAATGTTTATTAGAAGAAATTATTTTAAAGTTTTAAGTTTTATTTAAAAAAAAAACTTAAATATTAAAAAAAAATTTTTTTAATAAAATATTTTATGAAATATTCCTAAAATCTGGTTTTGTGACACTTCTTTGTGTATAAAATTAACGAAAGATTATTAATTTGTATTTTTATAGATAAAAGTACCTTTCATGATATTAATAGTTAATATTACACAATCCCTCTGATACTTCACAAACGCATCCTTTTCTTCTCTCTTCATTAAATTATAAATTATAAATGTTCGTTCTGTATACCCAATAAATTTCTGTCTATAGGATGATTGATAGAACTCTATGACTAATAAACTGGTATTGATTAGAATTGTGTCACGTTAATATTTACGTTATATACAACACATTAATATTTAAGTTATTTTTAAAAAACAGAATGGTATTTCACAACCCTGTTCTATCCTCTACATATATCTATATAAGAGACATTCCATGCCAAATGGACCGAGTCTTTCAACCCATTTTTTTTTTGGCAAAATATGATTCCATCATGTGTAGTCTTAAAATATTTGTTATTCATAGATTTTTGTAAATTTACTAAAAAAAATTAAAAAATAGAGATTTTAACTATAATTAACATAGTTAATCTTATCTTGTCAAACACTGCAATGCAGGATTAAACGTTTATTAACTATTTGAGAAATGTCTAAGAAATTAAACATGAAGATCTTGTGTGACTCATATAGCTCCTATTGTAAAACTAAGTTATAAAATTACTAAATAAAAAATTCAAGATTATATATTTACAGATCTCGACAGTTCGTGAAGATCGATTCGATGAGTGGTAAATCATTGAGTTGCATTGCCAGCCTAATTGCTTGAGGATATTGCCCAAATTTTCGATATAATTTACAGGCGACATGAAGGAGAGTGCTGTTCTCTGGATCGGCTACATATGATACACAGCTCGTGAGATAGAGACATACTCGTTGATATGCACTTTCATCGACATATTGTTCTAGCAAATCCAACCTCTCAATCTCCATTAGGAGATCACATGCCTCTGTCTCTGCATTATGTGCCATGTTATAAGGTACAATCTCGTGTACCAGAGTAATAAGTTTCTTGTTTGTAACCTCGACATTATCACCTGTAACTTCATCCCATTCACCTGCCAATTCACCTGACAAATGTCTAACGTATTCGTGTCCCCATTCACCAATCGCCAGTGCCGAGCCTGTGAGTCTATATTTCAAGCATTCTCGGCCCTCGCCCATAGTCATTGCCAGAACCGAAATGATATCTGAACATAATTCCTTACATTTGATATTAATTATTTTATCATATATGCTTTTCATAGTATCATAGTGAGGTCGCATAAATTTTAATGGCTTTGGAACACTTGTCATTGATGTTGTTGATGCACGAATATGTGAGCGCAATGATTCTAAAGCAGGATAATGCAGTTTAGTGTTAGCATCTTGAAGACGTTCCACAAGCAAAGTTAATTCCTCTTGCAAAAGCTTATCTTCTTCTGACTAAAAGACAAAACCAATTTTTTTAGACATGTTTTTTTATAGATATTAAAATGTATATTATTTTGAATAATACCTTTAGCAATATTCTTTATTTAGTTTCTTAAAATTAAAAAACGAAATTACTAGGACAATAAACATTTAATAATTGCAAGACTACTTAAAAATAATGTAGTTTTATAAATTTAATATAAATTACAAGAGTATTAAATCAATAGTATTCTTTATACATTAACGCAGAAATTGCAAATGCAGATTAAATCAATGGTACTATAATGTATTTCTCTCTTCTATAGCAGTGCAACAATATCAATGTTTGATGCAGATTAATTTCTTACCAGTTCATTTTTATCGTCTTCTTTTCCATTCTTCACTTCTTTGATTGGTTTTGTGTCTGTTTTGATACTTTCAGGCATTTTATTCACTTATTTTCTAAATAATTATAGACAACAAACACAATTCCTTTTTTAACTACCCACAAATATTTAAGGTTATAAAATCGGTACCCAAGAATCAAGAGATTTTGCTAGTCACCATCACGGATATACTACATAGAGCGATAGAGTGCATGGTAGAAAGACAAGGGTATGTTCTTGCGCATTATAATGACGGCCAGCCAATGAGAAGCTGTATCTTGCTGTCGTCATCATACGTCACATTAAGCGGCAAATTGAACTGTTTTAACAATGGGCATTTTCCAACAAGCGATACAATTTTATTGACACAGCGAAGGCAGTGAATCACTTTAACTTTGTTTGTTAATAAACAAGGATAAAGTGATTGACTGTAATGCACTGTGTCTCTCCGCGTCTCTAAAAAAAAACCTTTAATCTTTACCTTTAAAACCTTTAATTTTAGCTGTTTTTCTGTATGATGCAACCTTTTACTGAACAATTCATTTTTTACGAAAGTGTATGTCACTGTCAAAGATTCACGATTTCCGATAATAACGATAATGTCACGTATCACGTTTTCGACAGCGGACAGCCACATGTTATCAACTTATTGAGTCGAAGCGTTGTACAGTGGTCTGGCGCGCGACTTTAGGCGGAAAAAACTCAATTTCTTTGTCAACTAAAATCTAATTTAACTTCTTATTCTCATATCAAATACTCCAATTAAGGCTATAACCGAAAAAATATAATTAAAAAAATATCTAAACATAATAATAGTGTAATAACATACGAGAAATATATTAAAATCAGACTAAAATTCGTGACAGATACTATAGTTTTGCAATAGTATTTTTTAATCCAACTATAGTTGTAAAAGGAAGATAGATATATTTTAATATCATATTTTATGCCAAGATTACTTGCGTATAAATGTGTATTTATAAATTTGAATAATTTTTTAATAATATTTAAATTTTAAATAATTAAGATTTAGAGTCAATTTTGATATTTAAAGTGATGTAACTAAAAATTTACTCATTTTAACTACAAAACTCAAAATGTTAGATATTGTATATACTTTGAACTTTAATATCTACTTGTTTTCGTTTGTATTTATTTGCCCAAGTGATTTCTGTAGCTCATTTAGTCCTTTGCGTCAAGGTGCAACAGTGTAGCTCTGGGAGCTATATCTACCATTCATGCTTATTTTATTATGAATGAATTAATTGTTCTACATATTCCTTTAGTTGGTATTGCTGGATTGCGAAAGGTTTCCTCTAATAAATTAAGTTTTAGAATTATATTTTAAATAAATAATTTGTTATTAATAAATATATACTGAAAAATTATTGATTTTAGAGATTAAATTTGTTTGCATAAATTTTTCATAACAACTTATACTTTAAAATTACTATCTGGGGGTTTTTGAGGTCGCTGATTACAATGTAAAATATTTAAAATTCAAAATGGCCGATACAATATGGCGGACAAAGTTATCAAAATCAACCGGATTCGCTTGAAATTTGTTATTCAGGCGTTTTCGAGGTCTCTGATTACGAATCCGATGTCAAAAATACAAAATTCGAAATGCCAGATGTAATATGATGCGTTTTTAAAGTTGTAAAATAATACGTAATTGTAATTAGTGAATTGAGAATCTTGTATGCGAAACAGTGAATATATAATTAAGCTATAAGAATACCCATACAGCACACTAATATTGTGTCAATATCTTACCAATATTGAATAGCAAAATTGCAAATATTGCAGGAACATTGATACAATATTGACGAGACATTGCAGCAATGTCTAATGTCCGTCTTACGGACATTGAAATTTAATATTGATTCAATATTAAATTGATTCAATATTGATTCAACATCTATTCAACGTATAAAAAATTTCTTTGAAATATCCATGTAGATATTAATATGGTTACACCACATAATCCCAATGCAAAACAATATTTTCGTAGCATTTTAAAAAACATTTTTTGCAATGAAAAAAATATTCCTCTTTCAGAGAATTTTTTTCGAAAATTTCCAAGCGGTCATCCAAGTCGTAACCGCGTTCAACGTTGCTGGACCTTTGCGACTTCTGCAAACTGATTCCTAACGATGATCTGTGAACACTTTGTGTTAATACCTGTATATCACTGATACATCATGTCAATACATATGTTATCGAAAAAATAAAACATTATTATTAAAGCATAATATTTATTTAAACATATATAAAAATATTGTTTTTTTACTGATTTTCACAAATGCGGAATAGCATCTGGAATAACTTTTCTGTCATTCGTATAAATAAGAATACAATTAGAAAAAAAGTCAATATGATACAATAATTAAATAAAATTTAAAAAAAAATTTTTTTTAAAGCATTAAAAAATATTGTTTGATCAAGGTTGAGATGTAGATCAAGGTTTTTTCATCCACCTATTTCATATATCGATAATATTTATGTTTTTGAATTTACACAACTTTCTATTTTCGTTTATTCTTTTACGAAATAAAAAAAATATCGATAATAATTTGTACAATGTTGTTTCAACGTTATAGCAACATTAACAATTAATGTAGAAAAATCAACATAAATTCAATATTGAAAAAAACGTTCACACTTCAACATTCAACATCGCAATGTTTCTACAATATCTCTGCAATATTACATTGCAATTTGCAACATTGCTGCAATGTTGCTGCAATGTTCTGTGCTGTATGGGATAGTAAGATCTGGTAAAAAAATTTTTTTCTTTTAAATTTAAAAAAAAACGGTACAGCCTAGACAGAATTTCCACACGGGAAGTAACAAACGGATATTCCTAGAGAACCTCTAGGAGAGAGAAGCGCCAACTGGGGTCACGTGACCGACTCTATGCGCTTTCATTAGATGCTTGTTCCGAAAACGATGTCTCCGGACACGTTCCATGAGACCTTTCAGACTAATGCGGGGTCTACAATGCAGTCGTTAAGATGTTACGACTCTGCGACGGACCAATCAAAGAAGAAAAAATCATATATTCTCTTCTTTGATTGATCTGTCGCAGAGTCGTAACATCTTAACGACTGCATTGTAGACCCCGCATAAGGCGTTACCGTATCATGTGTGACCGCGTGTAACTTTTTTGACGATTATGTAAGCGGATGCCGTAGATTCATTTTTGGTAAGATTTCAGAGATTGTTTAATTTGATACGTTTAATTTGCGATAATGAGTATAATTTTATTGTCTGTTATTATAGATTAAGATTTGTATACACTGAAGAAGACTATATTAAAAGTTGAAACGTTTGCTTTATTTCTGTCGATGGTTTTGTTTTTGCGCTCAACACCTAGCATGGCTTTTAAGCTCGTTTTTCTTAGGTTGAATTGTTATTCATATGAGCCCTAATCTTGTTTATTTGTTTTAAATATTATTTAATATTAAATTACATTATAGCACTGAGAAAAATTTTCAATCAAAAGGTCGGATTAGCCTTTTAAAAAGTAACAAACGGTTATTTACAATGAACTTCATCGAATGAAAAATCCGATCACTAGTTCGTCGGAAATGTATTAATCGGAATATCAGAAGGGAATATCTAGAGAACCTCTAGGAGAGAGAATCGCTAACTGGGGTCACGTGACCGACTCTGTGTTTGACTGACGGCAATGTGCAGATTTTGCATTGCGACGCCTATGCGTTGACATTGGCACTGGCCGACACGCGTCACGCGAACCACCGATGTTTTCTCGCGACCATTGACGTCGCAATGCAAAATTCCCATGCAAGCCCGCAATTCCCGCTGAGCCACGAACTCTCTGGTAAGGTGTTTCCGTAAAATTACTCATAAAGCTCTCGAAAT
>QKQZ01001909.1:0-15313 GCA_003595255.1 Solenopsis fugax | reverse complement strand
AGCGTTCGAAGTTTCATATGGGGTCTCTCTGACCCACTTACGTGTTTAAGGGTTAAAAATACACTTGTTTCTAAAAAAAAAATTTGTTGAATGTTATCCGTGATAAAAAATGGTCTCTACATTATTCAACTATTCAATAAAATGAAATTATTGCCTGTCGAAGCGGTACGAAATGCAAGCTACTCGACGTACATGATTGCAAACAGTTAGAAAAAATATCTCTCTATCGGTTAACAAGCTGGTAACAGGCGCATCATAGTCAGTGATCGAAGTTGCCGAGCGATACGCGTAATTCGAGCCTGAGCGAGCACCGCGACCTTGACTCCGCCACATACCGCCAAGATCCCTTTCTTTTCTCTTACGACCTGGACCGCGATCAGAAACCGCGATATTTAACGCAAAATTTATCGGAGAAGGCGCGGCTAAGGAGTTTTAAGTAGAGGTCTCAAAGGGTGTTCAGGCTACCGCGGGATAAAAGCGCGTCATAAGCTGCGAATATGCAACATGAAGTGTATGTAATTCGATTCCCCATAGTCCGGTGGCCTTGAACGTACACTGCCCATCTGCCGCAGTTCTTCACAGTATCCGTCGGGATGCACCGTGCTAGAGTGCCAGTTCGAGGCCGATCGACCGGTGGCCCGGATCGTCCAGGTGCCCGCCGACACCGCAGCGACCGCTCGGAAATCGTGTCTACTTGTGGAAACGAAACCGTCGTCCGACTCATTCTTGAGGTAAGAAACCGTGTGAATCGAACTGATATACAACAGTTGATTGAGTGAAAAATTTAAAACTTGACTACCTTGAAAAGCGATTCAGTAAACAACGATAAAATCGCAATTTCTAAATAAAATGAGCAGGTAAATAAGCAGGTTCTTTCTTTAGGAGTAATTTCGTTTTGTCTTCAGAGTGATACCACGACGCGAAGACGTAAAGCAGCGGATTGGTTCGAGCGATATCTGTTCTCGGAAACGGACGTCTGATAAATTTATGTTACTCCCAGTATCCTGTACCCTAAAATCTCGAGATCGCATTGATGATGATTCAGCTCGGGCTGGTAAAATAAAAGTACCAGTGCAAGTTGTTTCTTCTGCGATTCTGGAGATTGACAAGAACGAAAAGCAACTCGACGGTATTAACTTCAAAATATTAACACGTTCATCATCAAAAAAAGCTTTAAGGACACCTTATTGTGATGAAAAATCGCCTAAGCCAATGACTTTTATTGAATGCACTACAACACCCAAGGGTCCTTTGGCTAGGGTTACTCAGTGCTCAAGCAAGGCAAAAGAAGATGGAATTAATTATTGTATCTATTTAGGATCGAAATTAGGAAAGAAAGACAGTTCTTGCAAAATTAGTCAGCCAGTAACTGATCCCGCTAAGAGGACAATTTCTGCTAAAAAAATAAGGAGCTCTAGCGAACAAAGTATTCCATGTCGCAAGTCGAAGCTGGAAGGGACAGACCGCGAACGTGCGTGTTCAGGTAAAGCAGATTTGAAAATCGATATTTCGCTCTACCCAAAGATGAAAGATCCACTTTCTCAAATAACACGTAAGAACGGTCTGAAACCTTCCGAAGAACCAAGTTACTTGAAGAAACTTTCAAGAAGAACATTCGACAGACGAATTGGTCCAACCAGTTGCCAGCCAATCCAATCATCAGCTAAGGATATTTACAACGATTTCCTTTACGTGAAATCTTCGACACCGGATGCAACATCTTCGCCTATAGAAATATGCATGACGCGAAAACGTCTTGACGATCAGCAACTTCAACGTTTGGCTTCAGAGCAGATGTTACGAACTAAGCGGATAGACTTCGCGAAGTCGGACAAAGTATCCCCGTGTCAGAGATTAGCAGTAGCCTCTAGGCGTGCTTGCTTAATTCCTGAGAGAGTTTCTAGAGATACGTCGCCCAGCTCGCAAGAGTTGCTCGCTCGCTATAAGGATTATATTCCCGCCTATCAGTTGGAAAGATACGAGGCTTGTCGCTCCAAAAGAAACGGTCTTCAGGACGAATGCATCCCGCCGCTACTGCGAGCTATATTGAAAAAAGAGGAGCAACAACGTACTTCGGACAAATGTATTGAACGTAAACAGACTGCAGATCAATTAGAACAGAGTGGAATGACTATTAGGATCAAAGTGGATCGATAAATCACAATCAAATTGAATTTTTTTTATACATGGAATAATATTAGAAATCGAGAAAATAAAAATTAGAACTGATAAAGTTAGACTCTCGAAATTGTCAAATTTGAAATGTATAGGGCTAATGAGAGTAACCGCGCGGTTGTTGGTGCGCAAACAAAATCTTTTTATTCAAAATTTTCCAATGAACGTTTCGGTCCCACTTCGGACCATCCTCAGCATAACAATAATTCTCTAGATAATAATGTCCTTAACATGATCGAGGAGAATCTCAATAATTCCAAGATGTTGCATTGGCACATGGTTGAATAGACCAGTGACAACCAATTGACATTATTATCTAGAGAATTATTGTTATGCTGAGGATGGTCCGAAGTGGAACCGAAACGTTCATTGGAAAATTTTGAATAAAAAGATTTTGTTTGCGCACCAACAACCGCGCGGTTACTCTCATTAGCCCTATACATTTCAAATTTAATAAAAATTAGATTTCACCGAGAATAAAATCGGAAATTATTCTGCTCGTAACTATTGAAAAATGATTATGCACGGCGGTCATCATACGTCATTTTAAATTGTTAACTTTTTAATATAAAATATACATCTGTATTTTTACACATATTATAACTGTATATATAATTATCAAAATACTTTTATAAAAATAAGAAAACTTTTATATTATTTTTTACTATTGTTTTGAGAAGAAGACACCATTTTATAATATTTAATACACTTAAAAAATAAGTCTACAAATACTTGTACCAAATGTATTTCGGAAGTATCATTAAATAATAATATATAAACTGAGCTGTTGCAATTATTATTGTATTCTTAGGAAGCATGATAAAGATATTTAAAAAAAAAAAATGAATATTGAAATCAATAGCGTTCATCAACATTAATATTAAATCTCAAAAATCATTTTCAAGTTACAAAAAATATTATCTCTTAAGTCGTCTTAAGACATTCAAATTGAGAGGACTTTTGCGAACACATGCACAGTTGAACATGCGAATACAGTTTATATCGATTGCTGTTGGAATGGCATTTGGCGCAATTGCCCTGCGCACTTTATACGACTATAATATTATGCACCATATAACACAGTAGAACGAATACGATTTAATCTCGTGGTGAAACTGGAATTTTTTAAATCGATTATATAAAACAAGCTTTCTCTAATTGAATTTGCTTTCATGTGAGAAATAAAACTATTTTAAAAATATTTATGCCCTAATACATACGATAAAAATTTATAAAAAATCACGATACTATATTCAATACTCAAATTAAAAATTATAATTTTTACTAATGCACCTCTTGTGTAGTAACTTTCAACTTAGTTTTCAGCTGCGTTTGATGTTTCACGTAATAGAAATAGCCTGTAGAGTTACACTATGACCTCGGTGATATATTTTGGGGCACATTTTATGCAAAATGAGAAAAGTATAAGAAATTGCAAAAATACTGGCAGTTTAATATTCTCGTTTGATATCGTAAAAGAGGACCGGTTTGATTAAATTTCAGGAAGAGCTCAAGAATAGTGTTAATTAATCCTAACATTGATTAAAAATAACACTTTCACATTTGGAGCCTGACTCCACGAGAAATATGATATGGATGTATAAATGTCACGTAACGAATTAGTATTCTTTTCACACGAGTTTCAGCACATTGAATTATACAGCCAAACGCTTCTACTCTGTGATTCTTCGCGCGAGGTGACGACCAAGTTAGGGAGATAACAGAGAAATAAACAAAACGTCGTCGTGCCAGCCGGAAGTCGTTGGATGTAGGTGCCCGCTCGCGCGACGTTGAAAGCTGACTTTATTTCCGGACCGTCGAACATAATACGCCGAAATGCGCCGAAGGTACGCCTGCTCGGTAACAGAATCTAAAATTAGAGTGAACTATCCCGGCTCCTTTGCATTTCCAGCGGATTCTATTTGCATACAGTCACATACCCTACTATAAAATAATATGTGTAATCCACGTTAATTCGTTATTATAAAATGTATACAGGTCACCATGAAGTAAAAGAAGGAATCCAAACGTTTTCAATCTAATCGAATTTAACGTTACAATTGATATAAAAATAACATTCTTTGTGTATATATTATACGTACACAGAAAAAAAGACTATTAAATCAACAATTCATATATATAAGCAAGAATATAAAATCTTCTTGGAAGAATTTGATAATATTGATCAGACATAATTTGCTTACATGAAGAAACAAAATGTCTTTATATTAGCAAATTATGTCTCTTTAAGATTATAAATACTTCCAAGATTTTATATTCTTGCTTATACAGTGGAGCCTCCCGTATCCGAAATAATAGGGAGACAAAATTGTTCGGATAAGAGAATTTTCGGATAATAGAATAAACGCATTTTTATATTAAAGTTCATTTATTCAAACAGAAACTTAAATTTTTAACAAAAAGGATTTTATATATTCAAAAAAACTTTACGTAAAAAAATTCTTTACATAAAGAAAACAAAATTAACATTTGTTTATAATGGAACATTCGGATAGTAGAACGTTCGGATATTAAAGTATTCGGATAGTGGAACTTCGGATATGGGAGACTCTACTCTATATGAAACAATGAATTGTTGATTTGATACTAATTTTTTTTCTGTGTACAAGATAAAAGTTTTGCTCGATAATGTTGGAAAGTTGCAAAAAAATCAGTTAAATATTACTAAATTCGTATAAGAAAAAATGTTTACAAGCTGTCAGTAAGATGATTTTTGTAAGATTCAAAGACAACCAATATTTGCGCTTCGGCGGAGATTCGCTGATGGAGTAAAGCATGCGTGAGCTCCCAGAAACGCGTTTTATTCTTGGCTTAAAAGTGGCGCAATGGTCTGGGTGGCCGACGATGGGATTTACATGGAGAGTCACGTGAATCGATATGAACGCACGTGTGGAGACACCGGAACGGCTCCGTGACGGGCAGGAAATATAACGGAGTTACGCGATCCACGACCGTGCGTATACACGCTACCACTTCCGTTACCGCCGCCACGCCGTTCTCTTCGGAGGCGAGCGAGCATTTGCATTGAACATATTTGCATCGCGACGACGGACCCTGAATAGAAAGAAAAAAGAAAGGGAGAGAAAGAGGGAGAGAAAGAGAGAGTCGGCAACGCCGGTTTAAAGTAACCATGCCGGTGTTTCCTGCAACTCCTCCCTTTATCTGCCGTACCTTGCGCGCGTGCTCGTTCACGAGATAGAAATTCCATGCTGTCCGCCGCGCCGGGAATGCTCTCACCGACGCCTAGGAATAAATTTATAAATACTACTTAAGCGTTTAACAATCTCTCTCGGCATCGCGCCACTTTGTGAAACCGACAGAACAGCCGGAGTTCTCTCTCTCTCTCTCTCTCTCAAACGCAAGGCTTAAAACCGCAAGGCAAAGGATTCATCGTTACCTTTAAAGGGTTTTTATCTTTAAAGAGTTTCGGTACCCTTAATTATTAAAAATTTTTTTTTTCTGAACAGTGATGAAAAAATCATTATAACTTCTTAAAGATTTGCAAAAGTGATATCAAGATATCAAGACTTTTCCTATGTATTCTTCTAAGCGATTGATAAAAAATTTTTCTTTTATTTCCGATAAAAGGTAGATTTAAGATTTTTAATATTAAAAGTTTTCTGATGTGAAATGTATACATATATATAGATATAAGTATAGGTTTGCGTTAACACAATTATTATTACTATGATTGACGTACATGCATTCATTAAGAAATTATTTTCGCCCAAGGATACCAAATAATTATTTTGTTCCAATGGTAGAAGATATAAATAATTTTAATTGTATCTTTTCAGAGATATCAACAAAATATTATATATATTTATTCCGCTTGATAGAGGAACATTATTTCCAATTTTTTAAATCGAAATAATAATCAAACTTATTGTTACTGAAAACCATAAAATTTTTACTTCTCGTCTAGTAAGAAGCTATTATTATTACTTTTTTTATTTCTTGCCTTTCATCTTCAGCATCCATGTTTGGTATCGGTTCAGTTCACGAGAGATGGGAGTGATTTAATGCGCAGCAATTAATGGAAGAACTGCACCAGTGTAGTTAACAGTTACGTATATCGCTCGAAACATAAACTTTGGCTACGATCAAGTGGGCTGATGAAGCTTTTTTTGCCACTTCCAGGATATCACGCACCGAAGTTACAGGGTGTGCCTTGGAAGCGCTTGTATCTCTCCGACATATCGCCGACAGGTATTAATTCACTACCGAGCGCAGTCTCATACTCTGTATTGACGCACAGAGTAGGACGACTGCACTGTAATTTATGCGCGATAATTACAACGAGCGGTAAGTCACTTTTTGTTCAAGCGTATGGGAGTAGCGATTCGTATAGAGTGCATATTTTCAATTTGCATCATTACTCATCGTAGATACATCGTAATGCGTTTAGTTCAATTAATAATTATGAACAACACTAGCGAATTTTTTGCAGCGTCGCTTTTATTTTACGTTATTTCTAGAGAAATATAATAAATATATTTATAATAACATAACCATCCTAACAAAATATGTTATAAATATTCTAATAAAAAATGTATATAAATTTTTTACTTTCGGATTAATTATATTTGTATCCATTTTAAAATAAAATTTTCTTATTTAAATATTGAAATACTTTTTATTTCTGATTTTGTATGAATAATAATATCTACTTTACTTTAAAAAGAAGTTTCTTATTTATGAATTTTATTTCAATCATAAAACAAACATCTTTTGTTCCTTAACACTTCATGTTTCTCGATCACGAAAATAGAAGAAACAAACAAATAAATCAACTATCAGAGTGGAATTCAAAATAGAAAAAGAAGATTGTTTGGTAAGACATAACAAGTTGAAGTAAAAAAGATGATGTGAAGAGATAGAATGAGTGTGATACATAGATAAAGTCGCGAAGATGAAGTGTGAGGAGCGGAGGTGGAAATCACGTGTAACCGGAAAGTTGTGCCTGGTAATATAAAAATATTGCCAGTAATAAGAAACCTAAGGAAAAACAGGGATATCATGTCAGCTGAACTTAAACTAAACATACGCGACATCTAACATGTGTGAAATCTTAAAAATGAGAATAGAAAAAGATCACCGAGTGTATAACAGTATATTATCTTTTTTACTATATATTATTTTCCTTTATAATTTGTCCCATATTCCCGTCTCTTCCTCGAATTATATTTGATTACATGGAAAGAACGGTTTTGTGCTAAAGTAACTAAAAATTTAACTACAGATCTGAAAATAATTTTGTTGGACTATCAAAATAATTATGACGTTCAAACACATGATGAACAATGCTACAAAAAATTTTGACATACTAGCAATTAGTTCTTGAACGTCTAACATAATTATTTTTATGATATAACAAATTATTTTCTGATTTATATCCAGCTAAAGTTTTAGATACTTTAGCAAAACTGTTGCTTCCGACTATGTATAATATAACTTTAATTTAAACTTTAATATTGTAATAATAATTAATTAATAACGAATGCTTTTAATTCTCAAGATTTTAAATAAATATATCTATGATTTATATAAAAATAAATATTTAAAAAATATATAACAAGCTATTTATTGAAGTAGAAATACAAATGACGATTAACGATTACAATATTAAAAATAAAAAAGTAGAACTTTCAATTAAAAATATTATATCATATTCAATTAATAATTTAATGTTATTACAAAGAGCAAGCATTAAAAACAACAAATTTAATAAATCATGTACTATATATTTCAGTGAACACAATTTTTATTTTATATATTTTTGCCAGATTTCTTTATTTATATCTCTTTAATTCGCATTCGTGACTCAGTGATATTTTCCATCGAAGTAAAAAAGGAATCGAAATATCCTACTACATCCCTGATACAATGACATGAAGAAATGGTACGTGGAAAGAAACGAATTAACGAAAGAGAGACAGCAGCTTCGAGGTACAGTCGGCATACAGAGAGTACATGACTATGCAAACCGCAGAGGAGTTGCTCGGTTCTAGCAAGTTGGAATACAAAGTTGGATGCAGCCTATCGTCGCCATGCGTCTCGGCTGCAGAGAAAATGCAAACTGATAGTACGGAAAAGTTGCCATCGTGCGCGCTGGCAATTATCGCTCCGAATCGAAGGGAGAAGATTAATTTGCGAGTATGAAATCGTGTTGACGACGGTCATTCAATTCGTTGTGTAATTCCTGTTATGTTACAACACTTTCTCTCTCTCTTTCTCGGCGCGGTACATCGTGCGCCGTGTTGTTCGTGACATTGCAGAATCCCACGAGGGCTTCTACGTTTCGTAGCAAATTTTCTATTCAGCTGTCAATCAGTTACGATGAAACGTATGAAAACTTGGCGGAAATTATTATTAGATCACAACAAAAGAATTAACGCGACAGTATTTTTTAATTATTTAGTGCCGAAATATAGACAAATGAACGAATAATAGGCTTTCATTAAAATACATCGCACAAACATTAATTGTTAATCGTATTATTTTTTAATAACGCTGCAATATTCTCTAAGAGAGCCGCTGTATCTTCGTTAATCATGCGTTTAAGCACACACCGGCTTATTTATGTAAATGAAGGAATTACGGTCTTTACTGTACACTCATAAATTAACCGCAAGTGGATAAATTTTTGTAGAACGAGACTACCGCGCCGCACAGGCCACTTAGCGCGAAACGGAAGAAGTACGGGCATTTAGGAGGGATAATGTTGCGTCGCTTTGCTGAAAGATAGATGAAGGTTGGTCGGCGAAACGTGGGAAAGAAGTGAAATTTAAGAGTGGAAACTGAAACGACTTGATAGCGAAATGAAATAACTCCGAGAATAATGGCAAGTTAGCACAATATTTTTTTACTTCTTAACATTTCTTCTACAATTTGTTTAACAAGATAACGTTCGTTATTCAGCTGCTCAATTAATATACGTGGAAAATATCATTCATCATATGAAACAAAAAAACTAAAACATACAAATGTAAAAAAATTTTTTTGAACAGTTTTTAAAAATAATATAATAATAATAATAAAAATAATAATAATAATTTTATTTTTAGAAAGTATAGGCTAAAGTCGTCTATTATAGGATAGGTTCCTAATATGAGGTAGCGAGGTTTCTGCTACATTAATAAACGCATGTGTGATTGGTACCATCATAAACTTATTAGTCTTGGGGTGAAATCTATTTAGTAGAAAATTCATTATTAGATCATGCGTGCAGTCATTGAAAAAAAATTTTTTTAGTTGGATGTTGTCAAGATTTATTAAGATGAGTCTTTAAACCTTGTTTATTATAAAATAAACAAATATTTTATGATAAATTTTGCATGCAGTGATAGAGTAAAGTCGTATTAATAAAAAAATACGGGATGTGATGATTTGCTTAATTATAAATATTAATTAGATTTGATCGTGAAACCGCAAAGCGTGGAACTCATAATATGAGACGCTCAAAAATCCCCATTTATTATTGCACATTCTGACTTCGAGAACTTTCCAAAATACTATAATAAAGTTTTTCATTGAGGACTTTCGAATTATAAGGCTTGAAAGTTATGGTCTTCAGCATTAGCACTGAGACTTTAAAATATCTCGAAGAGAATAGATTTTGGAAAAAAATGTTACGTACGAAAGTTTTTAAGTATCGAAAGAGCTATTTGATTGGTCAACTAGATTTTGAATCTGGAGCCTAATTTGAATCTAGTAAGGTCCAAGACGATAAGATCCATCTCATACAAAAAAATTTTTGTATTATAGCAATCCTTCTTTTGAATTAGCAAAATCGGCAATTTTAATAAAAAATTTCATATACAACAAAGTATAACTATTATAGATTGCTAACTTTTGGCGATGAAACTTAAATATATTTACTATAATTTGGATATAAAAATAGGAGCTAATGGTATAAATTAAATAAATTATAAGCCTTTAAAAAAAGGTATCTCATAATAGGCAACTTTATCCTATAACCAAAATAAAATGATTTGCATCTAATCTTCTTTGATTCTTAGATCTGCAGTTAATTAACGAAAGGAAAATAATTCAAGAAATATACGTAGTAGATTAACAATTTTAAAACCCATCTAAAGACAATTATAAAAAATATACAACTTGGCAAACAGCACGAGGTTATTTCTCGGCACGAGAAATATTATGGTTTCTACATTACTCGCGTGGATTTTCACAATTGGATACGCGTTGAAACCGAGGCAAAGCACGGATTATCAATAATACGGACCACCGGCGTGGACGCTCAGGTAGATCGCCGCAAAAAGCGAGCGCTTAATTTCCACGAGGGGTTGCGTTTAATGAATAGCGAGAATCCCTCGAGATCGTTAACAAGAAAGGCAATTTCCGCAAAAGTCACGCGCTTCTGCCGACCGGTCGGTCAATTGTGCGGGCGTAACGAGTGGAGGATAGAGATCGCGGAAAGCGCTGGATAGACGGAATGACGTAACACATTTACGGGCGAAACACGGAGGAAGCAGTTTTAAGCGGGCTTTAAATGGAAATTAATTTGCCTGCGCGCACGAACGTGCGGTGTGTTCCAAACCGCAGAGTACGGTATCACCTTGGTACACGGTCAACGATCGGACGAATGGACGGCCATATACGACGATCCGACCGTGATCTTCATCGTGCCTTGTAGGGGGTGTATGACCGTTAATAGCGTACGACGACACGCGCAACGAAAGAATCCGATGTGGAGAGAGCTTGACGTGATACAATGTGTTCGAACAATGTGACGGCTTAACGTGACCAATAAGCTACGTTAATTACCGGCGGTAATTAACGAGGCGACGCCTTACACTCAGAGAAAAGTTTCTTCGAATAAAAAAATAATTACTTTAATCAAAGAACTTTGTGCATACTGTTAAAGAAAACTGTCTTTGATATGAAGAAATTTTTTGGTCATTCCTTTTATTAGAATTAAAGAAAAGTTTGGTTGTTCAACGTAATCTTTTGTAAATGAAAGAAATGTATTTTTAAAACTAGAACAACTAAATTATTTCATACACTTCTGTCAGTACTTTCTTTGAAAAAATTATTTATTGAAATGAAATAATTTGAACAAATAATTTATTTACTTTAAAAAGGGCTAATAACGTCATTTCTTGAAATCAAATAAATTTTTATTTTCCTGAAAAGTATTTTCACTTCAACATAAAAAAAACCAAGTTAAAGAAAAGATTTCATCAACTTAAACATAATTTTTCTCTGGGTGTATGTGCTTCAATCGTGAAATCATTCTTCTCTTCGTCATTTTGAAAAAGCGAGAAAGATGATGTTCTGATAAAATATTATCAGTACTGCGAGAAAAATTTTCTGCAGTATTCTTAAGAAATATAATTATATAATTTCAAATATAACAGTTTATTAAGTATGCAAAGGTTATGAACTCTTTCACTTCCCCCTGATGATTCTTATTTCAATTGTTATAATAAAATTCTTATTAATTAAAAAGTTTTCCCGCGAGTCTTTAAATTTAAATGTGTCTTTTGTCCTATGTGGAAAAAAGTTAATTAAAATTAATACATATTGTTTTGATGTAATCTAGAGATTAAAAATATCGATTAAAAATATTATGAAATAGAATTAATTAAAACTGTTGATATTACATGATATAGTTTAATCGTGGAAGGTTTCTGTTTTAACTATCACCAACTCATACAAATTGCAATGTTTCCAGTATGATCCGTAGCTGACGCTACATGCTGGTTTATAGCTCTTGTACCGATCCCAACGTCGATAAAGTCGTATTCTGCTACAGAATACAGTCCCTGACTCGCTCAACATTTGATAATATAAATATCTTATATTTTTTAATTAATAAATTTAAACCGAGAACACATATGTAAATATATATTTCTTCTCTGCGTATTAATATAAAATAAAACATATTCTTTAAAATATACTCTTTTTTATTTTTTGAATTGTTAATATTTCGCAAAACGTTTATTTATTGTAATAAATATATTTGTGAAATTATTCAGATTGATTTGCGTGCAAGGTTCTTATTAATTTGGCGATAAATTTCGTGCGTAAATAAATGCCTTGCTAGAAAATCGCCCTTTATCTTCCACGTCGAGAGACACGGTAGCAAAGTGAGCGGAAAAAATCTAATTTGGCTACTCGGAGAACAATTAAATTTTTACGGTGCGAACAAGAAGGGGCCAGAAAAGTAAAAACGTGTCAGTACCGTGACATCCCTACCCGTCGTAAATTCCATTCCCGTGTCGTTGATTCCGGCAATGAAATTACGAATGTGGAAAATGAAAAGTGCGAGAATTCGAAAAAAAAAAAAATACCAAAAGATTCCGTGAGTGTATAATCAAAGTTTTTTTTACATTTTATAAAAGATACTTAACATACTCAAGTCTCAAATATTACAATTTATTTTTCTGGTAATATTCTTAAAAAATAATTGTATATCGAGTCTATCTTTTCCTTTTCTGAAAATGGATCAAAATTAACGTATTAAATACCTATTGATAACTAATATTGCTTTTATATTTAAACAATAATATTATTATTCGTTGCTTAGCGAATTAGTAAGATAATCACTATGCATGAGAAAAAAGAATGCCAAGGTGTTTGGGGGGGCTCAACTGATTGCCTAACGAATTAATTCTGTCATTATCTTCGCGCCTACAAGATCCCGACCTTGCGATCGATTTATCTTTGGTATGCCTGTGTACGCTCAACAATGCGTAATAAAGACACAGCAGCGAGTCAGAGGTGGACGGTGCTCATTATCATTACACTTTCGCTCGATCGTTTGACGTTTCCCTTCTATCATCATAATTGACGTCATTTTTCATTAAATGCATAATGTGATGTAACTCGGATGTGACATCAATCAGAAAATATAATTAAGTCGGGATTCTTCTCTTTCGGAATTTATCGATTAAGTAATGCTCTGTTTTATGAAATCTCGCAAGGACTATTATATTTTATAAGTTCTTCTATTACCGTAAAGGTTCTCGTTACTGACCGTTGTAGATCTCGCAAGAAGCGACACTTCTGCGGAACATTATCGTGACATTTACTTGAATTAACATATTATCACGCATTTGTCCAGTCAAGTGCTTATATTTAGAACATTACCCTTCTTTTTCAAGGGGAAGTTGATGAAGACAAAGAGGCAAATATTTCTTGACGCATTAGGTGTACGTAACCGTTACTGTAAACGATAGATCATTGTCACCTCACTCAATGAAAAGTATTGTTCTCAGCTGAAGCTTACAGAGGCGATAAGTGTAGGCCGCACGTTAACGGCAAATTTACGCGAGGAGGTGGCACGTTTGAATATTATCGACTGATTTGTTATATTAGGATCAAGGCGTTAATAAAGAAAAAACGTATCTCTCGCGCTTATATAATAAAGGATTTTAACTTCGTTTCATATTTTAATATGCGATATTTTGTTCTAGATATTTTAATTAGATATAAAACAAATTTTTTGATCGCGTGATGGAAAAAGGAGTAAAAACAAATACGAGACCTAACGGGGAAAAAAGATGCTATCGTTCGACACTCACCTCGAACATTGCGGTCCCGTTCTACTCGAGTAGTTCTAGGTAAGGATCTGCTTTTAGACTCACCTGCAACAGAAAATGATCGTGTTCATATTATTAGAGCTGTTTAGCGTTAAAACATTCAAAATTGTTACAATTAGTATTTTTATGAAAAATAATTTCATTATAAAAATCAGTTTTTATCATCACTCTTTTATACGCTTTTGTTAAAGAAATTTTATATTTACAATGAAAAAGCTTTTAAGTAAATATATTTATTTATTTTAATATTATTGTCTTGATTTAAATAAATATTAGCTAGTATAAAATGATTTATTTTTAAACTTGGGAAATATTTTTTAAATCCAGGATATGATGTTAAAATAAATATCTTTGTTGTTGAAATAAATATATTTACTTGAGCGTAAAAAATTTTTTTTCAGTGTATGATATATACTAAATTTAATCATTTTAAAAAAAGATCCGTCAATCATAATCAATCATTGCACTGATAATGAATAGGGCAACCAAAATGTTACGTCATATTTGAATGAGAAATACTTGTAAAAATCTCTATTCAGCTCCTGTTCAAATTTCCTATATTATCGTATCGTTTGGATCTTGTACGATCAAAAGTTCTAAAAATAAAAAAATGTTTTTAAATAAAATAATAAGAAAATAAAACATATTTGGATCAAACAGACACGAACTGACCAGCAAAGTAAGCGATATTGGATAAGTAGCATCGATCGTTTCCTCTTAATACCGGCGTCGATACGAAGTATCGGCGACCCTATTCGCGACGATGGAGCAGCCAGAAGCGTCGACTGCACGCATCCGCGATCACGGAACCAGAAGTCCGCCGCGTTCTGCCGCGCCGCGCCGCGCCGGTTCTGTTATGCGGCTCCGTTTCGCGGCTTTTTCGCGGGGACAGCTTTTTCACGGCGCGTCGCACGGCGGTAATGGACGTCCCGACCGTATCCGAGAGAGCACGCTCCAATTCTCGCGAGTCCCGACCGCGCCAAGTGCGGCAGCTTGGGCGCGGGCAAGGTAGGACGTCGCATCCGCGCGCCCGAGCAGACACTTTCGTCTAATTGCACGCCAAACGGTCGTGCTAATTACAGACCGCGTCTCTTTTTCTTCCTACGTCAAATACGTGACTCTAGACGAAGTTACAATGGGATCCCAATGGGCCTTATTAAACTCGATATTTCTTTCGACCGAAACATTCGTTAGAAAGCAATTTCTTTTCTAAACTAGATGAATCGGAGACTAAGAAGTAAACATATTGTAAAGAAAGAAGATCGTGAAACTTTATGGTAACTGCAAACAAGTCGACGAAAATGGAGTTGAATGGTATTAAAGTTTGAAAATAGTGCGTGGCTAAGAGTATTACTCGAGAGAAATCCTGAGAGAAATCTCGCATTATTAAAAAAGAAAAACTATATGAAAATTATAAAATGTACAAAAATAACATAATTGAAATAAAGATAAAATTAATTTCAATAATCTCAATAATTTTAATAATTAAACGAATTTTCGAAGTGAAGTTATTCGACCGAGTAATGTATAATACAAATTAAATAAGA
>QKQZ01001906.1:0-91191 GCA_003595255.1 Solenopsis fugax | reverse complement strand
TATATATATGAATTTAGTAAGGCTTGTGTAATAAGGATACATGGAATTTAAGGCATAGTGTAACATCTAATAAAATATAATTATTCTGTATAATTGTATTTTAGTTGCTTGTTGACGTATGATATTGTAATCAAATTTTATATAACTACAAAAATTAACAAGTAGACATTATATTATACATATATTTCTTCAATCGTCTTATCTCTTTGAACGAATTAATATTAACAATCGATGATACACCATGCTTTTAAAATCACAAGCAGCACATTGACAGCCAATTATCTTTCAATCCAAGTAATTAAATTTATAACGACTTAATTCTGCATACAATTAAAAGAAGAAAGAAACAATAGAGATAAACGCTGTCACGCATGTGTGTATATTTGTCGCGTGCGACGCACCTGTCTGATCCTTCTAAGAAACCCAGTGTGAATGAAACACAGTGCACAACATCGACGCAGAGTACTTTACGGAGGGCCGTGAGTGCGTGAACTGCGGCGCGATTTCCACACCCTTATGGCGTAGAGATGGTACCGGGCATTACCTCTGCAACGCATGCGGTCTCTACCATAAGATGAACGGGATGAATCGCCCATTAGTTAAACAGCCACGTCGCCTGGTAAGGAAGACCTCACGACGACTCCATCGCGACATCATTCGCCATTCGGGAACGAAATGATTTGGCAAAGTTGTTTGCGACATTCGGAAAAAAAAAAAACTGAAGGCTCTGTGTAGTCCTGCCGTGTGTCAGACGCTCTTCTATTTTATGCTTCATTGCTTAATTTTCGTATTATCCGGAAAAAAAAGTTTATGAAAAAAAAATTTAGAACGATTCTTTTTTTTTTAAATCGTTACCTGACGTGGATAAGCTCGAGTGGCGCAAACTGTATTTCGCAAACCGTTGGTTCCACGAATCGGACTAGCCGCAACCGTGCATTCGAAGGGGATGTAAGAGAGAAAGAGACAGGAGAGAGAGAGAAAAACGGAGAAGAATCTTTTCTCGCTCGTTTACGTTACTGTCCAGGAGCCTATGTGGAAATTCGCCCGTGATGTTCTGCCCTTTTGTAAGTTCCAAGGGACGCACAGCAGTCCCCGACCGTGAAAATGAATAAATTCTCCTCGCACCTCGCGATGTCGAAAACTCGCCTCTTACCTCGAGACTCGATCCGCGCCGTTTAATACACGCGCAAAGAGGAAAAAAATACCCCTAACGTATGGCCTCGTGTCTGTTTCAGTGGCGGACCAGGGCGGTTTCTACAAAGACTTCTGTGGGTATAGTGGCCCCCGTCGTGGCGGCCTCGTGGAGGAGAAATCGAGCCGTCGTTTGGTAGGTGTCATCCTCCCAAGTCAGCATTCTCTCTCTCTCTTTCTCTCTCTTACTCTTTTTTTGTCTATCTTTCCCTTTCTTTCTCGCTAACGTTATTGTAATGATAATTTTTGTCCGACGTCTCTTTTTCTCCCTATCCGTCCCTATCGGAGATCTCACACTCTTCATCACAGTTACCGTATTTCTTCAGTTTACTATCGTCATCGTTGATTCGTTACTGCGACCAAATAATAGTAAAGTTTGTAATATATGTATATTGACATTTTTACAAATAATCAATAACTATTTTATCAAGCATTGTACAAATAGAAATATGTTGTAGTTGAATGTAGATTTGACCAAAAATTAATAATAAATATATCATAAATTAATATAATTATTAAATTAATTTGAACATATTAAAATGTTAAGTTTAGTGGCAGTTTAATGCTACAGAAAACTACTTGCGCTCAAAGATCGACAATTTCCTTCCCCGTCCCATCCTGTCTCGTAATTTTTCTATCGCGTTAACATCACGCTGTCATCGATCACACGTCATTATACTAAATGTCTTAATTATCGAGACGAGAGCAGTCGTCCTTGACTGTTTTCGTCATCGGTGGCGCATTTCTAGTAGAAAACATTCGAGTCGTAGCCCCGTGGTGCCACTATACCCATGGTACGAGCACTCTCCTTCCCGAAATCACGTGCAGCCTGTCGTAAAAAGTACGTCTCTTGTCTCGCAATCAGCGTGCCGCTTGCAATTTCCGATTACACGGAATGATTCTTTGTGTCTGTTGAGTTTTTCCAGGCTCGCGTGATCTTCGTGACCGAGGGGGTGGCTCGCTTTTCTGCTCCGCGGTCTCTGCGGTATCTTGCACAGAAAACTTTCTAATTATGGTAATCTGACCTGATCCTTTCCCGAGTTCGCATCGGACCTCTTTAATGATCCGATGAGGAAAGCGATTGACCGATACGATACCACGAGCTTTCTCTTAAACGTTCAAATATTCAGCATTACTTTCCGACTGTCGCATTGTACGTGTATATTAGCCTCTTCATCGAAAAATTCATAGCATAAATTTCTCTCGTGTTTTGTATGCATTTTCAATATCATTCATAATATTAAATAGATTCTTTTATGTTTCACATTTATAATCCTATAATGTAACCGTATAACCTTAGAACAATGCAGTCCATCATTTATGCCCTCATCTCGGCTACGAAATCATTTTCAAGATCTCTTTTGCCAAAGATAGCGTATTAATGATTTTATGTCTCTTCAGTCTGCCACGAGACGCGTCGGTCTCGCTTGCAGCAACTGTGAAACCACGATGACATCCCTATGGCGTCGCAACTCGCACGGCGAACCGGTGTGCAACGCCTGCGGGCTTTATTACAAGCTGCATGGCATCAACAGGCCGTCGACTATGAAGAAAGACAGCATTCAAACGCGCAAGCGGAAGCCTAAGGGTGGAATGAAGAGCAGCGATACGCCTCTCTCGACCAACGTCGCGCAGTGCACGAATAACAATAACAACAATAACAATAGCGTTAAGCTTGAACCAGGTATAGACATATCTCTATTAATGAAATTGATAGATAACATAACTGTATATGAAGTATATGAATTCGGAACTCGCAAAGTAACATATTAAATTGACGAACGATATAATAGTCAAGATTGGGAAGTAACGCGATACTTGCAACGTCGTTTTCATTACATTTTTACGATCATAAACGTTACTTTTTTTTGTCTGTAACGATAACGGTAACATCGTTACATTTTTACAGTAACGGTAACGAATTCAGCCGTTACTTTTATTGTTACTTTAATTTCCTATTATCCATTAGATCGTGTATTAGAGTTTTGATCGGAAAGAAATATTCATTCGGAAGATTTCTATCCAAATCAAATAGCAATTTTACAAAATTATAATATGCAATAAATAATTAAGAAATGTTCTTAAATATATGATTAATCATCAAATTAAAGTTAATTTTTTGCATTGATCAATGATATTTGATTAATCTTATATCAATCACAATTATTTATATGTATCATTCATGTTATATTACGAATCGCAATTGTGATAAGATTCAGTGATAGAATCATTTTCTTGAATGTACATGGAATATTTTTTTATCACATAATAAAGAGATTTTTTTTCTTATTTTTCCATGTCAAAGGACCCTGCAAGATTTGAATGGAAAAAAAACGTTTGGGCAATTTTCAATATGTTGTAAATTTAGATCTGAATATAAACATTTCTCAGATCTCAGACCTCAAATCTGTCTTGCTTACTACGTTACCATACGCGAGACAGACAGATTTGAGATCTGAGAAACGTCTATGAATTCGGACCTTAGCATCCCTGACGAAAATTCAAACGAATTGACCGATAACATTTTTTTCATATAAATTGTGCAGGAATCTTTCAAGACTTTGTACTTATTAATAAATAAGAACTTGAAATCTCTTCTTTTAAAAGTATTATTGATAAAAACTTGCATTTAATTTTGAGATTTAAAATGCGATTTTACTGATAGTCCTCTTCAATGTACAAATACAATTGTATTTGCAATGCATATGTATATTTACAATTTAAAATATGTTACAATGTATTACGTATAATCTACCAAATTAAAGCAGTAAATGCAATTAAATATTACTTATGTTCTTATTTTATAGTATACTTTTAATTAATTAATTGTTTAACACATTAAAATAATGAGAAGGCTATATCAGTGCTCAATAATTTTCTACGTGAATTTACCAACATTTACAAAATTCTCCAAACTGCGCGCCGCATACATGTCCAACTTAAAACACAGCTTTTTAAGAACCAAGAAATGTAATATCACGAAAATTAAATTGCTAATCAATTTACTAATTTTGATGCTTACAAGCATTTCTACTACCCCCCTTATCCCGAAAATGCGGCACGCAGTTTGGGGAATCTTGTAAATGTTTTTAAATTCAACTAAAAAATTATTGAGCATAAAGATTTGCTTTCGACAGCTTTCTCGTTATTTTAATATATTGATACACTCGGTCATATTAGGATAGCGTTTATATTTTATTTTTTTATATAATATTTTAGGACGCATTCCCATAGTCACTGTCAACATTGAAAAACCTATAAATCACATACATATATACTATAGATATATTTCAGTACTAACAGAAAATGTTGAAATATACTCTTAATAATGACATTAATTTCTAAAAACGTTTATCTAAATTTTTATAAAAATTGTATACTAAAAATAGTAAAAAATAAAGATATTAATATAAAGAATTAGAAAAATTATTATACAAGTTTAATATAAAGAAAAGCTATATTCTATATAAAAACTAATTTAGAGAATTTCAAATTTTAATACTTATTATTACATATAATATATAATGATTATTAAATAATTTAATTTTACAATCTAATAATTTACTTTAGCTCAAACATTAAAGAATTAAAAATGCTAATAAGAGCTAACACAGGATAGTTGTATATACATCATAATTTTATTAATCTAAATGACGTTGCTTTAGGTCATTTTCAGTAAAATAAAAAAAAAATTTTACTGTTTATATCGTAGACACCTACGGCGATCTGAGAATGGCTCACACTGGCGTGTCGCAAGTACCGTATCCGGGCAATCTCTACGGTAGTCCCCAGTCTTCGAGCAGGATAGCATGCTATGCTCAGCCCGTGTATTTCGATCTGCCGCAACAGCAGCATCAATTGCTGGAGACCCATTCGCCGAAGATTGAATGTCCGTCGCCACCTTGCACGCGCTCACCTGGAATGGTCTCAGCTGGTCAGTCACCTGATCATCATCAACTCACTTCGCCACATATCGTCACTCTAGGAAGTCCGTCAACTAGTCCAGCCGGATCTAAAATTATGCTGGACAATGGTCACCTCGAAAGATCCACGGTTGTGTCGATATCATCTTAAATGCAGTCCGGAAAGATGCCGAATTGCTTGCCGAAAGGCAGACAGTAAATACAAAATAACTTAGTGGCAAAGCAAGTGCCTGTGGAGTAAAAGACCTTTTTTTACGTGAAGGAAATGCATTACTACTGCCCCGGAGTGGGGTTAGTTGATTGGGAATTCGATTCCCGCTTTTTAACCAGCGAGACAAATAATCTCGTTAATCTTATTTTCCTGCGCGCATTGTGATATGCAGAATTGGAAATTATATAGAGAAGAAGAAGGTATGACACCCGTTTTCATTGAATAACTTTGTTTATAATCAATATTTTATATTGAAACTTATTTAACAGATTCTAGACTCAATGTAATAAAACATTTATTACTTCGGACGTGATTTATAAAAATGTAACACATAATCGGTGGAAGAAAAAAGTGGTGGTAATAGGGCTAGTCAAAAAATAATTTTAAAAAATTGGTTTAGTTTAAAAAAACACCATATTTTGTTACAAAATTATGTATTTTTAATTTTCCATTATTTAGAATTTTCCTGCGTTCAGAAATTTTAGAGATATCATTAAACAACAAGGATAAAATGATATCTTTAATATTTCTGAACACAATCCTCTAGAGTGACAATCGATTTATCAAAGAAATATTATAATATGAAAATTTCACTTAAAAAACCATATTAACAAAATCCTACTTTGTTATTGTTTAACTTTGCATAATTTAACTCGAAATACATATGTACGAATAAAAAGTTTAAATAATAAAAAAACACTCGGGTGTACATTCGTATGATAATACACCCAAGCAAAAACAATGAGGAAGTGTATAATTAAATGCTAAAATGTACCTCGGAAAAATTTAGAAGTGCTCGAAAATAAAAATGCCTTATAACAATTGTCATGTATTGTGTACTAGCATATTAGCGCCACTAAAAAACGGCGTGTTATTAAACGAATAATTCTATAAGCAATAATACCTCCTTCTCCTCTATCTTTTACAAATGTGTGTGAAAATACAAAAGCAGCACTGTAAATAACAGTTTTAGGATATTTTAGAATTTTAGAATTTTTCAGGAAATCTCCTTCTTTCCTTTGGAAATGGAAATTTCCAGAGGAAAATAGGTTTTCTCTCTAAAAGAAAAATGATTTTCTTCGTTTATTTTATGCTATTTTTATTCAATTTTTTCTCTCTTTTTTTACCAAAGAAGATTTTATTAACAAATCTTGTATCAACATCTAAGATATACCAAATTACGAATGATATTGTATCTGTACATATATGTATGTATATGGGAATTTTCTTATGTAAGATTACGTGCCTTAATAAGTTACATTCTATAAAATTATACATAAAAAAGTGCAAGAATATTCTAATCGAATGGATATACATATAATGATCTTAATAAATCTTTGATATAATATAAGATAAATCGTGCGAGAACGATATAAATGATAAGGATAGTGTAACATAATTAAATAACACAATTAAATAATAAACATGTAGCAACAATGGTGTATATTATACGATTAAGCATATCTGACGGCTATGCGAATAAATATTTGCGACAATTGATGTATATTTCTTTCCTTTTGTAATAACGCTGTTTTGTTAGTATATGCGTCAATATGTTTTGCATAATATACTTTAGAATGTTGTGTATTGAGATAAGTTAGATTATTTCTAAATAAAATAGGATATTTTAAACGAAGCCAAAAAACTTCGTTTTGATGATTTAATTATGTTGATAATATTATATAATTTAAATCTAAAGGTAAGTTTGTTTCGAAAAAGATTCGTATATGTAAACACTTCGTTGATTTTTATCGTTAAAATTAGAAATCCTAATGATTATTAATAGCAAAAAAAGTACGATAGAGTATGTTTTAGAGTATTTTATAACGAATTGCAAAAGATTCAATGTGCATTATTACCTATATGCAGTCGCGTAATATGAAACATGCGATTTATGTTTCTTTCTGAGAAGTTTTGCATTCTTTACGTTATTTAAAGGACAATGCATTTTTAGAATTATCGAATTGGATTATTTAAGTTACACATTTAAATGCACGTTTAATATGCGCTCTTCTATAATATTTACAAAAACATCCGGCTGACGAGTGGCGAGGAGTCAGTGAACGGCCGAAAGTTCATCCTTGTGTGTTTTTGGCGATAATGCAATGTCTCGACTAATCTTTGTAGCCACACATGCCCTCTCTGCTTGCAATGGCGTAGTCGACACGTAATGATACACAAAAATTTCAGATTAGCCAGGCATCGCTTAAGTTATAAGATCGATTATTCGTTTAATTTTTAATTTTCTAAAACAACATTTTCATTTTTAATTAAATATAATTTCTACAAATAGAATCTTGATTAATATTTATTTTCATCTCTAAGAAAACGTTTGTATTATCCGTCAATAGTTAAATTTTATTATGTTTTTACGACTCAAGAAGACTAGTAAAGTTGAAACTTTCGTTATATCATTTATGATATTTCCAGCTATAGATTAAATATTTTCAATTAACATCCGCTCGTTTTTGACAAATTGATTAATTTTTGTTTAAAATAACAAGCACGATATTTATCTTGTTTTTTAGATTTATGAGACTTCATTAAATAAAAACGGAACAAATTTTGCACTATATGTTACATTCTTAACATTAAATTTAATATTTAATAAAACTTTTTAAATATATACATATATAAGTATAAATATTATATTATTTATTTTTATAAATCCGGAGAATGTTATTAACTAAAAATAATTTTAAAATGTAACTGTTAACTTAAAAACAAAATCGCATTATGAACGATTACGCTATTGCATCTGGAAAAATAATGCTCGTTGGATTGTTGCCTTATTAGAACGATATCTCACCTGATTCTCTTATCAACGGTACCCTAGTGTGTGCTCTGTAACCATGACAACAACCCTCCGCCTTCAAGCTTCGTTCCCCGACAAAATGATAACTGTGATAGGTATCCGTGCGCCGCACGGTAAGGTAAACTGATCCCTTGTCAAGAAGCTCCACGAAAATAACCTGGGACGAAGGTAATAAATTGTGGACGAGCCGAATATACCGAAGATAAAAATTTTGTTGTATCATCATAAATATTTAGACCTTTTAGATTCTGCAATGTTTTAATACGAGCATTTTTCGGGCATTTTCTTTTTCTTTATTTTTAATTTTAGTATTATTCTTTTATATTTAACTCTTCCTTTATAAGTATAATTATTTTCCTGAAAAGTTCATGATATTTCACATTGAATTCTTTCAGATAATCGGTCCTAATATATGTTAGAGCGATCCACGTGTGATTGTTTTTTACGAATCATATGTAACGTAAAAAAATTATTGGACCGAGTTTAATCTGCGCAAAGTGTAAAACATTGAAAGAGAAGTAAGAAACTGTAAAGAGAAGAAATAATAATAATAACAATAAACAAGAAATTGTTGATACGAAAAACGTGCGTTTATGGCAAATGCGAAATAAAAAAAAAGATGTATTATGAACGGAGGAATCTGAAAGAAAGATAAAAAAATAATTGAGCATAATTGAGATGTAAAAAAAATTTATTTATACGTTTACTCACAAAATCAGCGCGGTATATTTCGATTTTATTCGGTCATCTTCAGCCACCAATAATTTAAAATATGGATATAATAACAATTAGAACAATTAGTATATTAAAAACAATAAAATATTGGAACAAAACAAAGAAAACGACAAGCCACATCATGGATTGGATACAAAAATATAAATAATGTAAATAACGAACATGTAACATAGACTAAAAATGAATTAAAATAAAAACTGCTTTTCATGACAAGTTGGTTCCAATAAAATGAAGATTAAAAATGTAAGTTGTAATTACTTCTTTGTTTAAAAGCGAGAAAAAAGTCAGGAAGATAAAACTGAAAGTGTCAAGACATCTAATGTCGTCAAAAATATTGTGGCTGCAACTCTGATTGATTTAAAATTGTGACATAGAAGCTATTATATGTATGTGATTATGTGAATAGAATTAAAAATGTTAATGGTTATGTAGAGTCAAGGGAAATGAAAAATGAAAACAATAATTTAAATACTTGCGCTAGAAAGTGAAATATATGTCCCATGGATTTAACAAAACTTTCTGCTTATCCAAACAAAGAGCAAATGTACAGATAAAGAACTGTGTACAAATTAAAAATCGATTGAACGAAATGAGTATGGTTCTCGATGACTAATATACTATATTATGTTTAAAAGTTATATTAAAGATTAAGCAAACAAAAATAAGACTTATCAAGAAATTGGGAAATTAGCTCGTAATGTCACGTGCCTAATATGGTCGCCTCGATGAAAATATTGTAATGCAACTTATTGCGTTACAAGTATTACATAATACAATTGTAAATATTATATTTATATAACATAATACTAAGTAGTATGATTATAAATTTATATTAATGTTCTTATTGAGGCCATATTAAATACGTGACATCACAAAAATTCAGTGTCCTTTTTCAAATTAATTCTATTTCATTGTCGTTTAATTTATAGAAATCTCGGAAATTAATCTTTTCTTAGAATTTAATTATAAGAAAAGATTAATTTCCTAATGCCTAGAATCCTAGATATAGAAACATCTAGGATTCTAGGCATTCTTTCAATCGAACAAATGGTTCAAATGTAAAATATGATTGTTCAAACATTCAACTTACAAAAATTTAATTATTAACATCTTAACTGAAGTGACACGAGAGTTAATACTTACATAAGTCTATGGATGAATTATTGGGTACAAATCATCTAACAAACAAGTTAACACGAGCCAAAATTCCAGAAAAAAAAAAATTAGGAATTTTTAGAAAATTAATCTGAAGATTTAAACCATGAAAAAAATTAATGTTTCGAAAAGTGTCAGTGTTTTTTTTTATTTTTTCGCGAATTCTCATGTGCGCGTGTATATATTATATACTGTGTAGAGAGCTTCGTAGCATACAAATTCTGAAAAAGAAGATTTATGGTCATAACTTTTGCGTCAAGAAAATGAAAAATTCTCTCAGATCATCCAACTGAAAAGGCATGGCATGAAACTTTCACATCAGTTATTTTTTATGAGTGGATAAGTATTATTTTTGCTGTATCTTATTAAAGTTTTTCAATATTAAACGTCTCTAACATTGCTTCTAAAAATTTAGAATTGTTCCATTCTTATGGTAAATATATAATTACATAAATGCAATTTTTCTGATTTCCGGTGCTCCGATCAACTATTTACATATCTCGACCTGAGAAAGATTGCCCGATCATCGTTTCATTCGCATCACCATCAAGGTTTTCATAATTTGCGATGCGACTGGCAAGTGGAAGAGCGGAACGCCGGGGAGCACCGGTACCAACATGGCGTCCGCGGAAGGATTCCGGCGCGGTACAACGGCGGCAGTCGCCTTTTAATCGTCGTCAGTTAATATTTGACGGCTCTCGGATAAAATCGAAGCTTCGATCTCGCGCTACCAGGCGGCAGTTCAACGACAACGACGACGACGACCGCGACCGCGACGACGAAGAGTAGCAGACCTCCTCGCTCTCCTCCGTGGAAGCGCACCTGTGTCAAGCGTGCGCCGCGTGCGTGTCTCACTCACAAACTCACTCGTAGACGCAGTAACGACGAGGAGCGAGCTCCAAGAACGTCGGGGCACGTCCGTCGCGGAGCGTCGCGTGTATAGAGTCGCAAGCATTCCCAAGAGGAATTACACCGCTCTTCTTCGACGCTACCTCCTCATCTTTCTCCTCCGTCGAGATTCGTAAGTTGAAAATCCCTTATCGTTTCCCTCGCGACCTCTCGCTCATACAATTTGGCGCGTTTTCAGAAACCGGCCTCGCGACGAATCACGTAACGAACGTATCGACTTCAATGATACTGGCGAGCGCAAATTGTCATCGTGAAATAAATTTTGCTTCTGTTTGCACTAGCACAGCTAACAGATGATGTAGGACTGAGNTGTTTGCACTAGCACAGCTAACAGATGATGTAGGACTGAGCTGAAATGCGAGGCAGAAATTAAAAATTAAAATTGGCCATTAGATAAATGAAATATTTCATTTTTTCAGTATTTCTTCACTCGTGCACTTCTATAATAGATTAAGTTGATCATATCGATTAGTTTGTTTAGCAATTATCAACTTTAACTACACAGAAAAAAAAAATTAGTATCAAATCAAGAATTTATTATTTTATATATAAGCAAGAATATAAAATTTTCTTAGAAGAATTTATAATCTTAAACAGACATAATTTGTTTACATGAAGAAAATTTTTCTCTTCATATAAGCAAATTATGTCTGTTCAAGATTATAATTTCTTCCAAGAAGATTTTATATTCTTGCTTATATATGAAACAATGAATCTTGATTTAATACTAATTTTTTTTTCTCTGTATAACCGATACCAATGTAGAGCAATTTCCATTTAATATTAATATAAATTTAATATATAGAATCACATACACGGCTAAACACGATTTAACATTCTAAATGTAAGAATGACTGCAACAGACATTATTAAAGTAAAAAAAAGAAGGGTATTAAGGGAAAGCATAATAAAATCCAAAGTCTGTACTTTACAATTCCATTTTTGATAGATACAAGAGAAACATATTTGCAGAAACACCCATGGGATTCGAGCTATTGATTCAGGATCGTAGCGGTCGTCTAGCGCGATTTTACCTGATCGCTGTTGAAAGAGAGAGAGAGAGAGAAAGAAACGTACACGAGAAGGAACAGAACGCAAGCAGAACATCCGTGGTAACGCGAGCGATGCCGTACACGAAAGGAACACTTGTGTTTTATGTTCGGCCCGATCCGACACTTGTGTTTTGTACGCGGTCCGCTTCCTCCTCCTCATCGACGCCGATCTCAACGTCGAAATCTAGACACGCGCCTCGCTAAACCGATTCATCCATCTTTCTCTTTCTCTCTCTCATTTTTAGAGATTTTCCTCCCTTTTCTCTTCGTTTCTCTCTTTCAAGGTCTTGGTTCATCGCTACCGCCGATTCACCCGTTTCGACCACTCAGAGACGCGGCCCAACGTGCGTCCGAAACTTGTGCGAGAAATATATTAGCGCAGAATCGTTGAAATCGCATATGAGCTCATTAAATTATGCGTAACATATCCAGCATACGCGAACGCGAGCGAAAATATTTGCAGACCTTTGAGCGCCTCTCACTTAAGGCATATTAATTATTTTAATGTTTAATTAATTTACTGGTGTCTGGTTCAAGAGCGAGACACGTCCCGAACGACGGTCTAGATCACACGATTGCAAAAGCGAGTTGTCGATAAAGTAAATATTAAATCGATAACTCGGATTACTCCGACGGCGCGTACTGGCGACGGAAGATTTCGACGAACGTATCTTCTTCGGTAAAGATGCGCGTGCTTCTGTCGTGACACACATTATGGAATTTCATAAAATTACACATGTCTTTATAAATTTCATAAAATTCCACGTGCCATTCACATTTACATATTTAATTTACATATTTACGTATTGCCATTTTTCGCTCGTGCACCTATCGCACATTGCTTCCGACGCGTGTTTAAATATTTTTTCACCACTCACGATTATTATACGCTCAGATTCGTCGACGCTGCGTTTAATTCTATTTCCGTTACACAGAAAAAAAAATTAATATCAAATCAACAATTCATTGTTTCATATATAAGCAAGAATATGAAATCTTCTTAGAAGAATTTATAATCTTAAACAGACATAATTTGCTTACATGGAGAAAATTTTTCTCTTCACGTAAGTAAATTATGTCTGTTTAAGATTATCAAATTCTTCCAAGATTTTATATTCGTGCTTATATATGAAACAATGAATTGTTGATTTGATACTTATTTTTTTCTGTGTAAATGTCGGACTATAAATATTTGTGGGAATTTTATTTCGGCTTTATCACATCACAATCCGGTTTTATCAAAACACAGTAAGCAACGGCCACTGAAAACCATCTTCACACTCCCGTCTCCCATAGAAACGAAATGATCTTTTTGTCTTACGCGTGTCTTCTCTCTCGTATCACGTTTGCGACTCTATTTTAGAATACGATCGATCGGTCCGACTTCGATCTTATTTTCACCTGCAAATCGCGGGCCACGCGACGTCGGCGTCGGTGCTTCTGACGGCGTCTGGCACGAAACTATTTGTCGCCAGGAAGAGAGATATCCCCTGAGCGCAGATAATATTTTATTAATCATTAAGCACATAGCCGCCGTACATATAAGATAATGGGAATAATATCAGGCAATGACGATAATACTGTTTGTCGTGTACGTTAATTATTGGTCCTCGCGTCGCGCGGCCGACTTTCGCGCTACGCGCCGTCGGCGGCGACATCTCCCCTCGATATCGCGTCGATTTATTTGGAAGCAATGAAGTTTACTTTTGAAAAATATCGTAAAATGTAAGGAAATAATGGCGATCAGGATTCTTCGTTTCTTTGTGCCTTCAGATGGTTTGGAAACCTTTGACAGTCAAAATAATGGTAATTGAAAAAGGATATTTTAAATATTTTACAAGTCTTTGGAAAATGTTGATTTATGCACAGAGTATTCATTTGATAGAATTCTCTCTGCATTGCATGACTTTTTTAGAATTTTCCAAATTTGCAATGTTGAATGAAGAATAACCGAGTATGAAATTATGAGAAAAAAGTTGTTAATGCACTTATAAAAAATATAATTTCTTATTTTTGTCTATATTTTAATATATTCAATATTTATAAAATCAGAAGAGGGTATGAATCCCTTGGTTGTGTTCGCTTGTGAGAATCTTTGTGAGAACAATATTATAGTTATCCAAATTGTAAAAACGGGCTGATTTCTTCTTGATGAAGCTAATTCGCTCGTCAACGATTGTGAATGTCATCTTCCTATCATAGATATATTTTACTAAATGAAAATGATATTCGTAAATATTAATGAGTGAATTATTTGCATCACACAACAGGAAAAATCAATTCGTTTTTAGAAAATATGAAATATTTATTTATGCTACAAAAGACAAGGTAGTCTTATATTGCACTTGCAGAAATTATTTTGCTTGAAAAGGTGTCACATATGTAGCAATAAGTTCGGTTCTTACCCACACAACCAATTGTAAAAAGTTTTTTCTTAATTTAATTGCAAATTTACTTAAAAGTTAACTTAATTAAGGTTAAATTAAAGTTAAACATACTATTTAGACCGATATGTGAAAACACAAATATAAATAATTGAGAAGCCTTAATAAAGTTTAAGGATTTCAGAAATTATATTTAAATTTATTATATTCAGAGAATTCACGTGCGCGCGGTTAGTAATATTTTTAAAAAAATTTCAGCATTTTTAGCAACTTTTTAATAATATTTCAAAATGGTTATAGACTTTTTCAATAACCCTTCAGAAATTTTTCGGTAAGATTTTTAATGCAAGATTCGCGGATATTTTGCTATTTTAGAAATGCTACAGACACTTTTTGCAATTGTTATGAAATGTTTTAGTCGAAATATTTAGTTGAAACTTCCCAAACAACACGCGTGTCTAAAAGACATCTTCTAGGCACATGTTGCTGTCTGATGCACGAGTTGTCAATTCAAATATTTCTGAGATACCTTTGAATAATTTCAATACTGTATAAGCAGTCTCTGGTTATAGAGGCATGCTGTGATCCATTAGCTTATTTCTATGGACTTTTTATAATTTATTATACAAATATATGAGACCTGCAGTTTTCGCTCCGATTCTTATTATCGGTGGTTTACAATGTCTTTCGGAACGGAACAAATGAATAAAATCGTTCCTAATCCGATGTTTCTAACAGGATTAAATCTTTAGAAATAGCAGACTTACAAATCTATCTTTACAAATAGCAGACTTAGCAGACTCTCTGTGCTAAGATTTTAGTATTATTCGTTTTGTCTGTTCTGTAAGGAAGTGAATCGTAGAACAAGAAGTAAACTAGGTAAACCTTTACTTCTTGTTCTACGATTCACTTCCAGAGTTCCTCTATCTTAATTTAAAGATAGCCAGGTCTGCTTGGGTCTGCTCCGAGTAGACCTAGAACAGACAAAACGAACAATAGAGAAGAAAAGGGTATTATGGCTAGTGTGAATATTATGGCTACTACCATTAGCTCCAATGGTGGTAGCCATAATATATATAATAGTCATAATATCTTCTTCTTCTCTACTATTAATGATATATCTTTTGTAAAAGTTTTTTTCGAATTATCCCGAGCCCGGGATAATTCGAAAACAACTTTTACAAAAGATATATCATTAATAGTGCTATTCAAAACACTTGGCACTGGTTGACATTTTTATATGTAGTTTACAGCAAGTACATTTCCGTGTTCTACGAGGGTGGTCCGATAAGTACTTAGCCTCACCGCCCGATGGCGCCACTATCGCAAGAGAAATTTACTATCGTGTAGTACATTCTCGTAGACGGCTACTGTCGAAATTTCAGCCGAATCGGACTCGTAGTTTTGTTTTGACCGCGTGTGGAAGCGGGCGTGTCCGTGGATTTTAGAAAAATGGAAAAAGAACAAAAACCAATTTTAAACCAATTTTTGACGGTCGCCATCGAAGGAGAAGAGTCACCGTACACAGCATCCAAGCGCTCTTTGATTTCGCTGCGCGATTTCCCTTCCAAAAACAAGAACCGACCGATTGTTCATTTTGTCCATTTTTCTAAAATCCACGGACACGCCCGCTTCCACACGCGGTCAAAACAAAACTACGAGTCCGATTCGGCTGAAATTTCGACAGTAGCCGTCTACGAGAATGTACTACACGATAGTAAATTTCTCTTGCGATAGTGGCGCCATCGGGCGGTGAGGCTAAGTACTTATCGGACCACCCTCGTATTTATAACGGCATTGTAAAGAGTAAGGTTTAACCTTTCAAACCGTCCAACTTTTTTTTAACGAATACAGGACTCAGGAGACACAAAAGAAAAAAAATTTTCCGAATAGCCCCGGTCTCCCCCTATTTTGACGGAACCGAAAGAAACAAAAATAAAAATTTAACTCATTAGCTCTAGATGTATTATATTAATTATTAAATCTACTGAACCTATATATGTGTAATTTTTAATTGTTAATTTGTATGAACAATATTTTCTTTCTCAAATCAAAAAAGTAATACGTATATGTAGGCCTGTTTCTGTGATAATCATGTCATTTAAATTACATCAGAAGAAAAAGGATAGAACAATTTGCAAAATTGGCCTGACTTTTGTTTTGTAGAATCATTAAGCACGAAATTACACTTCAAAAATTTCAAATATATGTTATATTTAACTTAAATACATAAATATTTGATGCAATAAAGTAATTTAATTAAATTGACGCAAAAAAAGTAGTATAGGGGAAGGTAGGGTAAGACAGGACAGTTAAGCTTTGATAATGAATAAAAGCTAGGTTTTCATAATTAACGAGTCATCTTTATTTTTATAATAATCTTTGGACATTTGTCTTACATAATAATTATCATTAAAATAAAATTTTAAAATATTATAGAATGTATTTAATAAAAACCAAAAAGAGGCATTTCTCCCCATCTTGCCCGTCGGGTCGGGTAAGATAGGGTCCTCTCGTTAATGTCTTTTTTTCCAGTGATTTATATACCTTACCTGATTTTATTGCTTTGCAGATTATGATTTAGACTCTCGGAAGTTTTTCTCAATGGGCGAATTATGCACCTTTCGGCTCCTAATAACAATAGTGCCGAAGTTAATAGACGTAAGTCGATATATCGATATCACTCGATAGTGCATATTATCGCCGTTTATGATTGGCTGTCCGATGAAAAATACTGCGCTGTGAATGGCTGTGGTCAATAACGATATAGGTACACACTCGTGCTGCACGCAGTTACACTACTCTGTTCTATCTCCTTCTTGCCCGCTGTCGTCTAATTGAAATGATACCAATAATATTCCAAACACTGTTTACAAAAGTAAAAAATAACACTCTTACCTTACAGCCCATTAAATTTTGTCTCAGAAACACATACATTCATAAGAGAATTACTAAAATTTAATACTAATGTCACGCTTGAAACAATAAGATAAAGTTATAAGGAAATCGCAAAAAAGTATAAATTATAATTTATCTCAATAACACAGCTGTCTACTTCGCTGACTCGTAGGTAACTTCAATGACCGAGGAGCCGTATCTAACACATGCTCGTTTGTGATTTCTGCATTCGAATCACGCGATACAGGGGATACCCCGTCTTCTCTCCCTTCCCTTTCTTGCCCCACCTTCCCCTAGTCTCCATAGCAAAATGCAGTTCGGGAGATAGCCAACCATTTCTTATTGTGAAGACTTCAGAATATTACGTTTTTTTGTATGCTTAAGATGGTTCAATATGGAGCCGAAAGGTGCATAAGCATTTGAAAATGGTACTTTAAATAAGAAGAAATTTGCGCACTGAGTAGCGCACAAGTACACTCTCATTAGCCCTCTGATTATTATCCTTAATAATTTATATGATAATTGTAAAGAGAGACCCACATATCATTTTCTTTTTAGTTGCGGAAAAATAGGTCGCTCATAAATTTTTATTAAGAATATATCATTAATATCTCTCTTCTGAGTGTATAACTTTATTTTATTATAAAAAATATGAGATTAACTTGAGAAATACTGCACGTATTATCTATAAGTAATGTACCGAAATCTTGTTTGAATTACTTATAATAAGAATGAAGAATGACAATATGCAAAGCGAATGTTAATAGGATTCGCTAATGAGATCTCTTGTAAAAAGTCCGTCACCGTCAAAGATGGTCTGGAAAAAGCAGCGTGGATTTTAGTTTCGAGAGAATGCGATTCCAATATAAATCATTTTTTTTCCAAGGTTTCATGACGTTCCGTGCGATCGAAATACAAATATTGAAATAAAAAGTTTCGATCCCGTCGCTACGCTGCAGAAACGCAAACATCACCATAGTCGCACCTTCTGTGTATCACGTTTTACTCTCTTCGAGTAATAATAGACGATTCTTAAAGCTTCATCTTCAAGCATTTCTTATGCCTTTTCGGTCGAAAAAATCAAAGTCTAACAATAAGTATTCTCGTTATTGTTCTCCAGCTGCGAACTCCGAGACTATTTTTCGGACATTTCACGACGAACGGGCGCACTATATTTGCGACGAAAACAATGAGCACGAAACTTGTGTTTGCACAACGCGGTTGTAGCGCGGATGTTAATCCCGCCGACGTTAAAATTGAGACAGTTCTGTCTCGTTGTAAATTTCAGTAATTGCGCTGTAAAACCTTCTTCATCTTTGCACGCGTTGCGTTGCGGACGTGAGGCATCGCCGTCGAGTCATTTAAACACACGCCATAAAGGACTTCTATGCTCGCCATTTTAGTGCACTATACTTGATTACAAAACGATGACAAATTGCAATAAAGTTTTATTGACTTCTTAGTATTCAATAAGAATGGTTTTCCGTCGCATCTTGAGAAATCCCTGTAATATGTAATCGTCAAACAATGCTAAATCGTAATTTCAAGTTAGAGTCACGCAATTCGCTTCATATACTTAATTGAAAAAATCTATTCTTTTAGTTGCAATTTATAAGAAATTTCAATTTATATTTAACCCTCAATTGACACACTATTGGATTCGATAATTTGCCACACATAGATGTACGTCACTCGACCATTTTCAATTGCATATATCTCGATACCTAATGCATAGAATTTGAACAATTTTTTTTAATCGACACGCCAGAAGGTCAAGAAGAAGACTAAATGGGTGCGAAAATCGAGAAGTTGAGTACATTCGAAATATTCAGTACATAAGGCGCGAACGATTTATGAATACCAAGCATTTTTTAAATAGCCTGGGTGTACGAGACCCAGTGTGTCAGTTGAGGGTTAATTGTAGATACGCGGCAGTTAAAGTGTTGAAAAGTAATAAATAAGAACTTTGACATTTTAGTGCTTAGAACAAGAAAGATCGCATCTCTCCATATGGATCGAGGAAGCCCATGGAAACATTCGATAATTTTAGGACACTGTGTATATCGGTGTATTTTGAACTGCATGATGTCAACGGGCGAAAATAAGACATCATTTTCGCGTAGATTCGCAGCGATACGGATTTTCACATACACACACGCACACCAATCGCGCGCCTACACACACCCGTATTTTTTTCTTGTTCATGTACGACGATAAGGGATTTCTACGTGGCTGATAAAGAAAATGGCCTCGGACGTGCTCGCGCCCCGTTTAATGACGTAAATCCTCTTTGCTCGCTCGATTTTTATTTCCGTCATGTGTTTGCCTCAGAAAAACACGAAAATTCGTCAAGTATTAATTTCCAGTGCACAACGCGCACATATTTCACCTGTGTCACCAATTGCAGGGCTTACAACACTGCTTTCCGCACCTTTTTACGAGAATCAACACCCATTCATGTGTGTACGCTCCATGAATTGCTCGCTTCGATCGTAAATCTCGTAAACTCTACCCTTAAGCACACATCAAGCAGATTTCTCCTCTCGCGCTAGATGAAAATCCGCGGGAAATTTATTCCGGGAATTACTCACTGGCGTTAGATAACACTTCAGAAATTTCCTGTAATAAGGTAACCATAAGATAAGCGCGAAATCATACCGACCCCTTCCACTGCATTTTTTTCCTTTCGGATTACACGTATTGGCGGAAACCTGTTGTCACGCAATGCACCACGGGTCAAAGTATGCTTCCTGGGTCCGTCCTCGTGAATCCCCGTGAGGATTCACCTGGGAAAGTCCGCAGATTGGCGTGGCGGAGGAGAGTAGGAGCGGCCCTACGCGCTCCTGGCGAATCCGACGACTGAAATTATCATTTTAGCTGATATACTAGCTAATGTAAGGATGCAGTTTTATCTCTTATTATCATGGGAAACGAGATAAATCGCGATAGTGCCGTTTATTTTGACAACGTGGCGGCACCACGCGCGCCTCCCCATCGACGATGTACAGTTCGTGACGCCACGCTTTGTGTATCGGTCCTGGTATCTTCGTTCAGATGATCTTGTCGTCTTCATCTTCTGTTTCCCCTATCTATCTTGCTCGCCTTGTCCATTTATCATCTAACTATCCGCGATTTTTTTTTAAATATATAATAACAAGATTACGCGCGATAAAAATCAAATACAGATGGATATTCGAAACAGGTGGTATACGTAAGTCTTATAAAAAAATCCTTTTATTTATATTCTGATAATTTTTCATCTATATATATATATTCAATGCTGACAAATGGCAATTTAATTAACTCGATTATTTAATTTAAAAATTAACTTCTGTTATTAATTAATTGAAAACTTTAATTAGAAGTTAATTTGAGATATACATATAACAAGATGTAATGCAATTGAACATTATTACAAAACTCGTGCAACAAGTACATAAAATAAAATAATAGAAGTTACATATAAAAATGATGGTTTACGAATGATGGTTTCTTACGAATCGTTATCTTACACTTGAGGAATGTCTCAACTCTCGGTTATTTGAGCTCAACGGTTACATAATGGCTCGAGTTTCGTAATATAATTTTTATTTTTTTTTTAGAAAAACAGATTAGAACGTTTGTTACGGTTTGATAGTGCGCTGAGAAATCTTTCGTACAATTATACATCACGCGTCGCAGTCACCTCTTGTTTGCCGAGTACTGTTTGCTTACTCCGCGACATAACACGATTGTAAAATTGAACGATCGCCAAACTTCGCCCATTTAAAGCTTTGTGTGCAGGTGGCTTTAACGTGACTGCACTGCGAAGCTAATCCACGCCGATGCGTTTTCAAGTTCATATCGAATTGCTTTATCGAAGCATCGAGCCTTGGGGAAAAAGTGGGATCGGTTTTTATGATTCCGTCGGAAATGCATCATACTCATTTTTGCAATTGACGCTTTATAGGAGGCAATAACTTTACTGGATTAATAAATTCATTGCGCAAACAGAGAAGAGACACAAATTGCAAAAGACACAAGAGAAGAAAAAATAAATATCAGTAATCTTCTTTATATTTATAGAGAACGAAACTTGCACTTTATTTACTATCCATCTATTAGAATTTTATTATAAGATTTCCATTAATTTTTTAATTCTTAGTAATATATTATCATTTTATTTAATAATTTTTAATGAAGCTACATAGTATAAAATCAAATATTTCATTATTTGAACTTTAAATAATAATTATAAAAGTAAATGCAATCGTTGCATCAGTATGCAATTCTCAAATTCAGATTTACTTATTAATGTACATATTTTTGCATTATATAATCATACGATGAATAGCATCAGTTTCAAAATATTTTTCCTGGCACTCTGTCATTAATCATCATTATCATTTTCTTATTCTGTATGAAATATCTCATCATCTGATCGACATACAATTTAACGAAAAAATCATTACAGAGTCAACAGAAGTGATTCGTCCCACCAAACTTTCGGTGTGTTGCAATTGCGTATAATCTCTCTTTCTTTTGTCGTGACTCGTAATAGCGCGCTCTTATCAGCGGAATATTGTTTCAAGAGGAAACCTGCAATATGTGTGCGCGTGTGAATGTGCTCTTGATTTCTATCGAGCGGGCGCGCTTACCGGTATCGTTGCGATCGCAAGTAGAAGTATCCAACAGCGTCACGTACGCCATTCCGGACAATTCCATTTGCGTTCAAAGGTTCGGCTCAAAAATATATCTGTTTTCCTCTTGAGTAGCGATTCCTAAAATCCTCCCGTAGTTCGTATCGATCGTGCAAATCGATAAATTTATGGCGACAAACCCGTCTCTTTATCTTAATTGCCTCTCGTCGCCTCGCGTCGAGTCGCGTTATTAATTGAGAAATACAGGGAATGGTTATATATGGTAGACCGATCTATCATTTAACGTTGGCAATTAATAGTGGGAATTGGAAATTGCTCAAGAAAATCAAGGCACCGCATGTTACGAGTTCTCTCTGTTAATTTGAGATCCAATTTCCTGTTTTGATAAAATTGTCTTCTTTGTTCTTAAAGTTTTATTTATGAAATATACACTGTTAAAAATGTCATGAAATTCAATATGTTTTTAAGTTACACATTAAATTTAATTGAAAAGCATATGCATGAAATTTAGTGCATTTTTGACAACATTAAATTTATATTAAATGTATATTAAATGTTCTTAATGTACCTGTTTGAAATTTGCTTCTATTACATTACGTTACGTTAAATTCTGTTGCTGATCTTAACAGTGTATGTGGACACAACAAGCGGAATAGATTAGTACTGCAAATTTGGCTGCAAATAATTAAGTATACACATAGCAAAATATCAATTACTTCTTTTTACGGTTATCTTTAAACAAAAAATATTCTCATCACTAATTTTAGAAAAACTCATTATCATGTACTCTAAGAAAGAATTTATATTTTTTTGAAGACTATTATAAAATGTTGTGAATGAAAAGAGTAAGAATAATAAGCAAATCGAATTTTTATTTTAATTTAATATTCTTGATTGAAATATTAAATTACTAGTATTTCGGAATAAATTTATTGCATATGAATTTATGATAGATTTAGCAGAATAAACTTATAAAAGATATATCTAAAATAAGTAATATTTACTTGTACAGAAAAATTTTCAAGTAAATATTATTTGTTTCAAGCAAATAAATGAGTGTATTTTAAGATTATTATCAAAATATTTTTTTTCTAAAGATAATCATTTCGTCATTTAAAGGAAGAAAAGTAAATTGAGTAATCGCTTTTCTTAGCATAGAAAAAATATTTTTCTGTGTCCCTTATTTTTTTGTGTACACCGTAAATATATCTGTACTTAAATATATCAATTATTACGAGATTCCAGCATCAAGTTGAGATCATTTTATCTATTTCCTGTCTTTATAAAATTTTCTTTTGAAAAATTTTCATTTAAATTTGGATACAACTGAATAGATTAGTTTAGCTGTGCAAGGAGTTTCGTATATACCTTGAATGTATACCCCTTTAACTATCAAAAATTGTGACGGCTTCGTTGTCGATGACGTTTCGTTTGCAGAAATGAATCAGGTGCACGGTGACGCAAGCAATAGTCATTATCTGAAGATGACTCTTCCGTATGTATACTGTTCGATATAATTGAAGTTACTATATTTCTTTTTCCTTCCTGTCCTACTTCCAGATTGGGCAATGATTAATCGCGCGGTATATCGCAACGTCAAAAATTATCTATAATTTAATCGTTCTTTAGTTCGCTATAAGATAGTACGTTTATCGTGTGGATCATTTCATTATTATCATTATTATCATAATAACTCATATGGTACAATTTTAAACCATGAACAATTAATATAATTTCAATCTATTACAGGTCTCTGTAGAGTATTATAAAAAAGATCTAAAATTTGAATTTTTTATACGTATAATGATACAGGATGTTTATAAAAAAAAAACATTTAGCATTTATATGGTAAATAACAGTTGGGAACATTAGAAAAGTTTTATGTTACCGTTAGTTTTTATAAAAAGTAAATTACCGTTACTCTACTAATTTTAAAAAATAACGCATTATTGTTACTGTTATTTAAAAAGTAACGGTTTGTTACTCTTTTGTAATGCTATAGTAAGTTATTAGATTTTTAAATTACATTATTTGACAATCAATGTTAATTGTAATAAGTGTAGAAACTTGACTTTCTAAACAATTTTGTAAATAGAGCAAGCTTTTTTTATATTAAACTTATCTAATAATTTTTCTAATTCTTTATTTTTCAGTATGGTTATTTTTACATGAATTTAGATTAAACATTTTTTTTAAACATATAATGTCACTATTAAAAATGCATTCCAATAATCACTGCCACTACTGAAAATCTATAGTACATGTAAATTATTCAATACCGACAGTGGCTATCGGAATACAGTCTAAGATATAAAGTACTGTACGGAATATTTCTATCTAATTACGTAATTAGCGCGTGATTTATTGAATATAAGTATAATTTATTATCATTATTGTAAAAATGTAACAACACACAATGAGACAAAACGAGATATTTGCGGAAAAGTCTATAATTTCTGAAATATTGTAAATATTGCAATTATTATTTTATAACAAAAAGTTTAATAACTAAACTTAACAACAATAAAATAATAACTTTTAAAGATTAATTTAACAAAAAACGCTTTTTTTTAATCACTGTAAAAAAAACTAGAAAAATACTGATTTCTTTTTTCGAAAAATTCCAGGGTTTTGCTATATGCAATCTAATTTTTAATGCGCATCGTTTTAATGTGATCCAGGAAGTTATGTAATCTTATTTTTATTAAAACTTTTATTTCTTTTTATTTCCTGTCCATCTCACGGATCGGAATGTAGTGAATTACGGATTCGACAATAAATGAGATAGGGTTATAAAATTACATACCGTAAAATAGGATAACTTTCGTACTGGTGAGATCACCATGGTATACCACTTTTTAATTTAATTTTATAGCATACTCATATTTATCCTGCTGCTACCAAAAAACCCATGATCTGAATGAGTTAATAAATCACGTTTTTTCGTGATAGCAATAAATATTGACCCTATAAAATTTTTAAATTTTGAAAAATATCTCACCCATTTTCGGTATTTTGATGACATTGAATTATGTACCTATCCCTAAAGTATTCATTGTAATTTTTTGGAAGAAATGTTATTGCTTAACATCTCTGACTGCACAAAATCCAAAAGATATATAGATATTCTTTTGACATCTTTTGGATCTTTACAATATCTTTTCAGACTTTTGTGCCGCCTGTGATATAATATTAATTTTAACTTCAGTTAACTATACGCAATCATTTTTTTAGGGACCGCTTCTCTTTGTGAAACCCTAGTAACAATTTCATGCATTTTTGGAATAGTTACTTGACAGATTTATTACTGCTATATAATAAATGAGAAAAACTACAGAAGATCAAGATCTAACGCTTTACCTACGGTTATTGTGCACAAAAGATGCGTAAAATCTGAACTCATTTACTGAACAAAAACTATAAATGGACTGGTCACTTAATTAACAAGCGAGCCTGAAAAACTATCTATTGTATACTAGACAATTGAGTGTCTACGCATAGTTTTACCATAAAAATTGCTTCATCCACTGAATAAAATTCTATGAATTTCTTGTCTATTTCTTACGCAATATTGTTTCAACTAATGAGAATACAATAAGACAGTAACTGGATGAGTGTTAAAGAAAATTGCATACCTTTCTACCAGGAAAAGCAAATGTTTTACAATCACACATAAATTTTTTCAATGAATTTTTCTACCTTTGGGGAAAAACCAAAAAAAATCCGCGGAAAAATTAAAAAAAAAAAGTTTTTTTCCGAACCTTTAAAACTATAATTAATTAATAAAAAAATTATATGTGTGTTATATTACAAATAATAAGTTTAATAACAATAGTTTAGTATAACATAGTATATTATTGTGGAAAATTGCTAAAACTACACTAAGGAAAAAATTACTAAATTTTAATAAATATTTATTCGAATAATACGAATGAAATATTTATTAAATGTAAACATATATTTATTTAGTACAAGAACCACTAATTTAAGTATTCTTTTTTCTTACAGAGTAAATATTTATGTACCGTAAGTAAATAATACCGTAAGTAAATTTCATTAGTACTATTCGAATAAGTATTCATTAAAATTTAGGGACTTTTTTCTCTTAGTGTATTAATACAATAATTAAAAACACATAAATGCTATATTTATCTGCACCCTTCGAAAGAGCAATAAATGAGCAAGGTGAACGCAGTTTGTATTTGTGTGTTTTTGAAGATATAAGTAATTGTCAAAAACAAGATATATAGGTCAGAGGTAAACGGGACTAACTTTTTCCGTTCGTAATCCATTGTGCGACATTACTACCACCATTACAGACATAAAAGATAACAAGAAAATGTAACGTAAATGGTAACGGCGTTTTACAAGTAACGCGTTACTTTCCAACCCTGATAAATAGGGCACGTTAAAATGTCTCCACTTTTAACACACAGAACTGATATGTTAAATTAGCAAAGTTCGTTTTTTTAACATATTTATGTGTGTTAAAAGAACACACTTCCATGAAATACGTATGTTTTTTTTACATTTATAAGTGTGTTAAAAAAATGCATTTTGTTAATTTAACATGCTAGTTTTGTGTGTTAAAAGTGGAGACATTTTAACATTCCCTAATGCATGTTGTTTCAATACATTTTAGCTCAGCTCTTTTCATTGTCGTCATGGATCACGAGCAGAAAAGAAGTTAGTTTCGTTTACTTTTGACCTAAATCTTTTTTCAATTATTATCTGTTCTGTATAAAGAGAGCCTTAATGATCCTTTCACTTGGGGATGATCAATTTTTTCCCTAACAGCACACTTCATCCTGGAGATGTCCTCAGGTGTCCCGGGGACGTTCCTGGGACGCCCGGGGACGTCCCCGATATGAAGTGTGCTGTTAGGATTGTTATTTATACAAAGCAAACTCCTTTAAGAACTTCCTGAAGAACTCCCTTTGTGATATTTATTTTTAAAAAATTCTTCAAATTTTTTTCAGATTAATTTTTTGTTAAATCAAGAATATTATCTTGAGAATTTTCTCTGTCTGTTCCTAATCTGTTACAGAAAATTAATGTGACAGCATCAAAATCATTTTTCAACTCTTTAAATTCTTAGGAATGGAATTTTATTCTTTTGGAATGGAATCTCACTCTTTTAGAGTAGAATCTCACTCTAAAAGAGTGAAAATCCAGCCAACTGGCAATATTCTTGATTTAACACTCCAAAGAATTTAGAGAGTAGATTTAAAAGTCTCTTCATTTAAGAGTAAAATATTCCTTTCCCAATAATAATTAATGATTGTTTCTATATCAATCTTATATTTTATAATACATAGAAGAGTAATAGTATTGAATCCAGATAGTTGTTTCTGTGGATGCAGAACGAAAACTCAACCTTTCTTGAAATATAATTTTACACGATTTTTGTTTTTTGAACGCTGAATATTTGTTCATAAACTTCTGTATATTTAACCTCATTGTTCTGCTCGAATTTATTATCATATACTATCATATTGTTTTTATTGTATTGTCAATATAATAAAAATAGCTCTAAAAATTTAAAAACAATAAATTTTCACAGAAAAGAGATTTCACGTTAAATGAACAGATAAAATGGTTAAAAAGTTCAGAGAAACGAATTTTTAAATAAAAATTATTTTAGATCGAATAGGGGCAGAACAACAGACTTAACAATCCTTTTGAAATTATTTAGAAGATATTTAATGTCCAATGCTGAAAACTTATGACAAATGATAGGTTTCACATTTTTGTCAATTAATTACAAGCATTGCATGAAATTCATAGTTTATTTGTAATAATTGACGTTTGCATATTATCAGAATGCATTCATAAAAGATTTCGAGATGTAAGCATGAACGTAGTCCATACGACTAAAAGTTAAATTTTATTAGTCCGGAATGAATTATACCTTCGGCTCCTGACTTCTGATCCATTAAAACATGATATTATTTGCGATCCCTTTTTCCAACTGGTCAGTGTATACGCGGATGAATCATCATTCCCCTTAAGCTGTCGTCGCTACAAAATGGCGATGCAAGGCATTAGCAACGATGGCCGACGATGACGACGAGATCTCGTGGACATGTTTCGCTCCCTCGTCGTCCCTCGTTATCTCTCGTCGTCTCTTCATCGTGCTTATCAGTGAGCAAACAAACGGACTCCCTCTGCGACCTTTTTCCCTCCCGGACCGCACTACATGTAATTCGTTCAATCCGGCTGGACAGAATTACGAACGCCCGGTCGTGTTGGACTTTACCATGACGGTGTAATACAAACAGTATCTACATAAGCTAACGAAAACGTTGGTATCAATGTTGGTAACAAACGTTGTATCAAGTTGTTTATTAACAAACACCAGAAAAAATATTCTAAAAGGAAATGTTCAAGGTACTACAACTATTACTAATAGAAGAAGACTCGATCTCGTTATTGAAAGGATAAACTTGCTCATTTTAGATCTTGTATTTTTTTCGTTTTTAAAAAGAGATACGTTCAGTGTCGGTAGAGAAGAAAAAAAGAAGCAGAATTGAGGAAGGTACCAATAAAACGTGCAAGATTTTGTGTCATATTTTTGTATCGAACTACCGAGTGAGAGAGAGAGAGAGAGAGAGAGAGAGAGAGAGAGAGAGAGAGAGAAAGAGAGGCGATCGATTCTTGCGGCAATAGTAGCAGCACGCGAGAATAGCCGCGGAGAATCTCGCAATCGGTTAGCCAATGAGACGCGAGGGTCCGCCCAATCGGTCGCTGTCGCCGCTGTTGGTGTCCATCTAAATTGTCTGCTGCACGTTCTCCATACAGCACTTCTCTCTCTTTCTCTCATTCCCTCTCTCTTCCTCCCTCCCCTCTTTCTCTCTCATAGACATCATCGTTCTCCGTTCTCTTCGTTGCTCGTTGATGACGGACGGCAAGAACGCATCGTCTCCAGAGACCGGGCAGTAGAGACTCACCGACGTAGCTTCGCTACGATTCCACCTCTTTCCTTCCACCTTCCGTCTCTTTGTGGGACACCACGGCGAGTCATCTCTCTTGCCATCGTCAGTTGCAAAGCGCTTCCCGCCGGCGAAGCGTCTCCGAGCAATCTTCCGAACATTTCTCATCATCGATCCCGCGAATACATACTTGTTTGATGCTACCAGCTTGAGTGTGTCGGTCTCAGAGACCAGAGTGTATTCGGTGCATTGCAGGCTGCGAGAACAGAAAGAAAACCCGGCGCGAGGCTCAAATGCGACACTCGGCGAATGAGGTACCAACGAATAATTTACATGAATGAAATACGCGAAAAACGTTAAGAAAAGAGAATTACTAAGTCTTCATGATTCGATTCAGTCATGATTTAAAAAATTTTAGGGGTTTATGTAATATTTGCATCAAAATTAGACCAATCTTGACAAGTGTATTAACGACGCTGGGAGTTACTCCAAACGTTATTTATAAGTTTATTCGCTATAAATGTTATTCAAAAATTTAGAGACTTTGTTTAATGAGATTAAAAGTCTACAATGAATTTTTATCTAATAACAAAATCTTGATAGACACATTAGATATTTTTACGACATTTTTGATGCTTTGAAATAATGAGTAACCATTTTTCTCGAATGAAACATGAAAGACACAGAGAAGTATAAAGCATATTAAATGATTCGATGTTATAATTAAAGATTTCAGGGGTTTATTTAATAAAACTATATTTGCAACAAAATTAGATTGATTTTGTTAGCAAATTAGCTGTTGTTCTCTTCAACATTCGATGATTTAAAGATTTATTATTATTTCAGTTATGATACACGTAAAACTGTCATTGCGCGATAAATAATTTTTTCTTAAGTTTACGATAACCAACTTTTTTTATTCACTTCACCACCGTCACATTTAGAACTCATCGTCACCGTCGCGTTACGATCCGATTTGACGCTCGCGCGCGCGAACGCGCGCGGCACCGGAGCACAGATTGCGAGGTACATCATCGTTGACGAGATATAGCGGAAGTCGCGCGAGGTCTTTGCCAAAGAAAGAGAGCCGTCGCGTGCTCTCGCGCCGGAAGTCGAAACTTGACATTGCCGAACGGAAGTGTGACGCAGGACAAACAGTGCCTCTCGCATTTTTTCCCGAGACGGACGAGGTGTGTCCCCGGTCCTTTCCCTCTCCTCCACCCTCTTCACTAAACCCGCCGTGTGTGCGTTCTCGCCCGCGAGCCGAAACGTGAATCCCGTGTCGCGTGCCTCGAGGATTCCCCTGAAAGAATGACTAATCGATTCCGTAGGACCGTTAGCCTTCATCCTGTTGATTGACGAACTTTTTGACGAGACAGATTATGTCTTGATTTAGTAGAAATCTATTTTTAGAGATATGATCAACATTAAATCATTGACGTTAATTCTTATGTAGGGCAACTCCGGTATTTACGCCGCGCGAAGATTGACTCTGCAGTAGTCAGAAAAAATAAAAGGAGTAAAGGTAATTTTTTTGTAACTATTTTGTTACATGCCTTTATATTATATTAGTATTGTGTTGTGATTCAGTTTTTTACTGTTATTATTAACAAAATCATTGTGAGTTGAATCAATTTGTCAGTGTTGTGAGTAGCGCAGCGATGTATTACATTCTATGTAAAATAATTATTCTCTCTGTAGGGAGTGTAAAAGGCTTATTACTGGTTATTTCGTGATATATAAATGTAGAGGGATAGTAAAAGATAGATTATACTACATAATACAAGACTACAAGTGCTTAGCTCTTGTATTCTTTGTTCAGCTTGATTGTCTCACCCATGAGTGGCCATATTTCCCACCCCTTTTGATACGGCAAAAATGAAAGGGTTTGTAAAAGTTTCTTTTCAAATATGAGAAAATGTTTTATTTTTAAAACAAAACAAAGTGAAGTATTTGACCGATAATGTATAATACAAATTGAATAAGAAAAGCCTTCTACGGTCATAACTAGATCTTCGTGCTATGTTTGTTTGTGTGATTTTATATACCCATTCAAATTTAACGAAACTACGCGCTGATTATTTTTCAGACATAACACGGTTAAATAAGAATGAGTAATATCACGTTTTATTAAATTAAAATCAATTTAATAATGATTGATGCTGGCTTGCATCTAGATATTAAACCCCTTCCTCCCTGAAAAAACTGTAAAGAATTTATTGCGAAAAATATCACAAACATAACACGAAAATCTAGCTACGATCGTAAAAGGCTTTTCTTATTCAATTTGTATTATTTAAAAAATTTTTTTGAATATTTTATTTAAAAAAATTTTTTCGTAATAGTAATATAAAATTTTGATTGGTATTCATTTATTTATCTTAAGTATAATAAATAACACTTGATAAATTATATATTCCGGAGTTACTCTAGTTTTTCTCGTAGAAATAAATGCAATTTTCCTAAACGCCCATTCAGTTATTTTTAATATTACTGTATTCTCATTAGTTATAACAATATTGCGTAAAAAATGGACAAGAACTTGATAGAGTTTTATTCAGTTCCTGGAGCAATTTTCCTGATAAAAATATGCGTAGACACCTGTCCAGTTGTTGTCTAGTATTAATAGATAAGCTTTCAGGCTTGCTTTTAAATCAATTAAATAGTCCATTTATTGTTTTGTTATTGTTCAGTAAATGTTCAGATTTTGCGCATCTTTTATGCGCAGTAACCGTAAGCAAAGTGTTACATCTTGATTGAGGTAGTAGTTTTACTTCTCAGTTACTAGAGAAAAATAATAAAATTGTCTAGTAATTATTCAAAAAATGCACGGAATTTCTATCAGAATTTTTAATAACAATATTGTGAAATTCTTGAATATCGAGATAATGCAATCTGATATATAACAAGATAACTCAAACTTGCTTACCGCGTAATTATTATCTACATTCACTACTTGAAATTCTTTCTCTTAGAATTAATTTGTTTCTGTATGATTAAAGAGTATGAAATGTGTTAAATGTCATTCCCTTAACAAACAGAGAATTATTTGTGTTGCTATTAGATTAGCCTTTCTGGAACGAAAGTTATCGATGAGAGCAAAAGTTTCCGCACGATCGCCGACCTAGACACCAATCTCATCTGTTATCCGGTTGAAAATCCGACATATGACTTTACTTGTACCGTACCGTTATCGGAACGATAACGCTATTGCTGATGTCTTTGCACACGAGTTTTCGCACGTGGCCGCGTCGTTGTGTCTGTCATTAACATTTATATATTACATTGCTCCAAAAAGTTAGGAGCCTGCGAAAGTTGAAAGACTTTTGCACATTTATCTTTTCGATAAGTTATCCGTAATAAATAACGTAATATGTCTATTAAAGATAAGATATTTTTTAATTATTTTCAGTAAAAAGGATAACAATAGAATTATTTATAGACAGAAATTTCTTTCATAGAGATTTAAGTAAATGATTGTAAAAATTAAAAACATCTCATCGGAAATGAACTGATCAGGAAATAGTCAATGCAATTGCATGAGATTAGATTATTATTCCTGAAATAGAACTTCCGCTTTATTCAGGACGTGATGAAAGAAACGTTGGTAAAACAGGAGATCAAGATGGAATGGGAGAATCACCACGCTGATGACAATTCGTCGCAAGTTCCTGGAACGGAAGATCGCACAACCGGAAGTCCTCAAAGCGTTATAACGACCAGAAGACACGTGAGAACGATTACGACCACCGGTCATATAACCGAGGGAATCGCCGAGGTGGATCCAGAATCACCAGACTCCAATTCGGTCACTGGAAATCTTCATCAGGGACTTCAGCAGAGAAACGAGCAACACGAGCAAGCTCAACAGCATAGTTTCCAAGAGGAACAACAACGAACTCATCAAACGCAGCATTACGTGCAGATTTCTCATACCGGCACTCCTGAGAATCAACAACGACCGACGGATCAGCAGCGCGTCGTTTACGTCACCAGCAGCGGACAGGAAGTTCAAGTTGAAGTCTCCGAAACCTCCGAGACTACCGCCACGCTTACGGTTAAGGAACCGCCCAGGTAAGAATAGTCAAAGGATTGATAGTCAAAATTAATAATTGATGAAACACCTATATATGTAAACATGACTTCTTCGTATAAAGATACGAGACACCTGCGCCAGACAGAATAGACGTGGACCGGATGTACGCTTACTCCGATGGCCATGAGGTCCGTAGAGAGAGCCATGTGATCACTGTGCAAGTGCCCGACCATCGACGAACCCAGCAAGCTGGGCATCAAAGATTCAGTCCACAAGAGAATCATCAGGCATCCGGGACGAACGCCAGCACCAGATATCAGACGTCGCCGGTTTTAACGACGTCGGAGGACTACGACGCATCGGCGATCGTTACGCAGTCAGGATCTACGGTCCATCTCGGATCACCCGCACCGCCGTACTCGCCGCCGATCGACAGTATACGTCCCGGTCAGCAGCAACAGCTCGTGGCAACGAGTTACGCCGACACCGTAAGCGGTGTCGTCAAGTACGATGTCGAGGCCGCGGCCGCCGCGGAATCCATCAAGGCTTCAAATACGTACACCACACTGGAACCGGTTGCTATTCCACCCACACAAACCGTACAATACACACAGTATTTATCGGGCGGCGAAACTTTTCAGCAAACGCCGACTTATAGTTACGCCAAGCCGGGAGATCCTGTGATCTTGGCGTATCCATCAGCGACCCAACTTGGTTCGAGAGTTACAGAGGTGAGACAATGCGGTCAGTCAAAGATAACTTACTGTTTGAATTTTATTTTATTTTACATTCAGGAATTCATATTGTTCAGTTTTCTTTTCATTTTTCCTAGAACGATAATACAATAAATAAAAGGTATACCCAGACTTCTTTTTGAATATTGACATTTGTATTTTGAAGGTTGGCTAATCTTGATTGAATGATCGTTAGAATACCTTCTTTCTTTTGTGAAAGACAACATTAATCAGCAAATAATCCTCAAATAATAAAAAACTAGATGTACCATACCCAAGTGCATTGTTTGTTTTTGAAAGATACAGTTATGATATATTGTTTATTTTTCAAAATTTCTAATTTTCGAAATGTTAATTCAAGAACCTTTTATCTTAATTTTTCTAACAAATACAAATTTTTGAAAAAGAAATAATTTTTTAAAATTTCTGTTTCCTATTTTTATCGTAATTTTTTTATTTATAAAGATATATACATTTGCTTATTATCGTTGTATTCTTTAATCTTCGATTGAAAAAAATTTGTAACAATATGTTCATCTTTATAAAAGTTATCAAAAACAATCAAAGAGAATACATACTATATCTTCTGTCGTTCTAAGTTGAACTGAAGGCGCGTTTCACTTAACGCGCGCAACATTCGCAAACATTATTTGTTCTTATTTAATATTTGATAAATAATAAGGATGAAATGATTCCAGAGCGTTGCGATCGGATTGTACTTCTTTTGGTCAAAAATTTGATTATTTTTAGGATCTTTTTTCGGATTTAATAGAAAAAAGATAGCAATTCGGGACTTGTTGCAAATTATTTATCACACTTTAAAATGTATAAAAATATTTTTTGTAAACAATAAAATTAAAAATGGCGGGCATCGTCGTATCGGTCCAAGCAGCTGTTTTCATTTACACGGTCCAATCTCAAACAGGATTCCGACTGTAAAAATTGTATGACACAAAGTCGCAGGAAAATTTATTAAAAAATATTAAATTTGTTGGAGAATAAACCATAATGTAAAGTAAAATATTGAAAAATTTCAAAATGGCTTATCAAACTTTAAATTCATTTTTTGATCGTTTTTTTTTCAAATTCGATGCTGTGCAAAAAATACTAATTTTTTATATTTTAATCTCTATTGAGGTTCAATAAAAAGTATCTAATTATCGTACAATTTGGCCAGATTCAATCGGTTGATCGGTTCGTGAAATATCCTGTTCGGAATATAATCAAAAAACATGGTTCCGAGAAAAACGCGCTTAAAGTTAAACTGAATATCAGGTAAAATTATTAAAGTCAGTTCAGGTAAAGTTATATACTTCTTAGTACCCACGACAAAAAATATGTCTCGCAGATCTGTGCTATTTTCTATAAGAAGAAAAGCAAAAGCTTTCATCACAAGCATTTAAATTAGCCGAATAGTCCAACTTTATGCGATCGCATCGCGTTAGTGCATTGTTGCGTTCAGTAGGTCATATTTTCTTAAATAACTCGAATACCGCAAAATTATTTTACAGGCATAATCTACACACCTTAAAGATGTAAAAAATGTAAATAAAAAAAAATCGATTTTTTTAACCAAAAGAAGTAGAACTTGTCCTTAAGTAAAACACGCTCTGAGAGAATATACGAAGTTACTTTTCGCTTGCAATAGGTAGAATCAACCGGCAGCGGGTATATGAAGAGCGATCCCACGTTAGCATCGTCATTGACCGCCACTCGAGCGGTTCCACTGCACTACGAGCAACCCGGTTCACCAGGTTCCCAAGTGACTCTGTACACAGGAGCGACGTCGTATCAGTACGTGAAGCCCTCGTCGGGTGATCCTTATTGGCCAGGCGGCAGCACTCCGTCACCCCCGACTTTGGAGTACATTCAAAGCTATCCCGGCATTGCCGCGATCTCCGTCAACGATACCACCAACGTGCAGCTCTACCCCAACTGTGGCGGTGGATACAGCGTTTCCTCGAGCGGGAGTGGACCACCTGGGTGGACCACCCTTCCGCTTCCTGGCACCGACGAGGCGTTCGAAGGAACCGTCATAGCGGAACCCAAAGAATGTGTTAACTGCGCGGCCAGCATGACACCGTTATGGAGAAGGGATGGCTCTGGCCACTACCTCTGCAACGCTTGCGGACTCTACAACAAGATGAACAACGGCCTTAACAGGCCACCCATGCGATGCCCCAAACAGAAGCAGACGGTTGCACCGGTAAACATTGTGCGAATCACGTGATTACAATAATCTAATTAATGTAAACTTTTTAATTTTAGTTTTCGTATAGGTAATTCGAGAGTTATTTCCAGAAAATTCACACATTTCCAATTCTAATTATGTACGTTTCTCCTTTTTTTAATTAAAGTTATTAATTTCTTTATATTTTGGTAGACTCTTTAGGTTACAATAAATTACTTATTTTAATTATTGCAATATAATATTGCAATAATATAATATTGAAATTATCCTTTTAATTTGGCTAGGTTGTCTGGACTCTCGAATTACTCATAACTGAATCTCTTCCTTTCTTTAGAAATTAATAAGAAAGAGAAACTAAAGTCTTTCTCTTCTGATTTTCTAAATAGTTTTAACTTAAAAAATCTTGAATCTACTGAACGATATATCGTACATATTAAAAAGAGGTAAAAGAAAGATTAAAATATCGTTTGCTGCTCTTGCGTTCAAATGTTTAATTGCCGGTCCGAAATCCGTTTGACCATTGCTAAAATGAGGCCACTGATATTTACCCTGATAAATTTCTCACCCATGAAGCGTACATGGCTTCGATATTAAGTAACATTCTCGCGTCCTCTGCCTCTCTCTTCTCTCTCCCTCTGTCCTCCCCCTCTCCTCCCCGTTTCCCTCTACCGCTACCAAAGACAGAGGGAAGAGGAGAACGTTATCTCGAGCAAATAATCACTACGGGACTCGCTGGCGGCTGTTTGCTCTATTTTTCTTGCTCTGAGCACTCCCATTTCGTTGTCTCGATTCTTCAAATACTCCCCGTCTCTCGACGGCAACGCAACATTTTATGTCGTCATCGTCCGCCGAGAGCGGCGAATTCTCTCGTGGCTCTTTTCACGATTACGAAATTTTAATTTTTAACTATGTAAGCAAAGGTGCATCGTTCCCAAAATCTACTTCTGTAATTTTGTAATTTAATAACGTGTGCGAAACATAATAAATTTATTTATGTGAACTAATCACGTTATTTCATAATCGATATGTGTTTATGTGTTAACATGAAAATGCTTTTTACATTGCAGGCTAACTTGCGGAGAACGGGAGTACAATGTGCGAATTGTAGGACAAGTAACACAACTCTTTGGAGACGAAACAATAATGGCGAGCCAGTTTGCAATGCTTGCGGCCTTTATTTCAAGCTCCATAACGTAAGTTTCAAAATTATGAATTTTTTCATTCATATTTTAATTGAAAAAAATTTTTAACATACTTTAATTGAAAAGAAATTTTTCAATTAAATTCTTTTATTTTTATTTACGAATATTATCATAACAGTTAATAACAGTAATAGACAAGACAATAATGCAGCAAAAAATATAAACTATTAATAATTATTTGAAAATGTAATTAGCAAAGAGCAGTATTTCCTTTTCCTATCGACGGTGTTTATGAGTAAGGTTCTGGTTTCTGAGAATCGCTACAATGCCGCTTTCTGGTGCGATATAAAAACACCAAGAAAGCGGCGGGGACATTTTTTTTAATTAACATTAATCTTATTGCGAACTGGTCAGCGCGTCGTTATCAGTCTTTTTGCGATTGCTAAGCGCGATAACGATGACTTGATTGTTTTTACGCACGTGAGACGACCCCGTCTCGATGTTGAAGAGAAGCACAGATTATCGCGCGAATCTGTGCAAACGATCGTAACAACAAATTTAATTAAAACAGAGATCGATGCGCGGTCGTACCGAGGTTCGATCGAAACGACGCTTGTTCTAGATGTTTTTCGCTTTTATTAGTCATAATATAAAGATCGAAAATACGAGCGATTTCATGTTTTTAATCAATCAAAATTATTAAATGTAGAGATCTGGAAATTGTTCGAATATGAATCGAATCGAATCAGATAATATTCGATTTGATTCGACTCGAATTTGAATCTCCATGAATCGAAGCTGAACTATTCGATTTTGAATCTAAAAGGTTCGAATTACATATATTGATAAACTTATAAAGTTATATTTTTCTTTAATAAGTAAAACAGTGCAGCTATGTTATTGAAATAAGAGAAAGTGTCTTGTTAAGTCTGTTCCTTATAATTAATTAATTAAACTCGTTTAATAAGTCACATCGGACTGAGGAAATTAAACATAAGGTTAGCAAGTCTATGTCAGTCACATAATTTTTAATTTTTACAATCTCAAACTTATTCAAACTGCGCGCTGCATATTCGTCGGACTTGAAACACAGTCATAAAGCCGGAATACGTAATATTAATGCTTTAGAAGCATCTATAAGATCCTCCCTCCCCCAAAAAACTATAAAGAATTTTATTGCGAAAAAATAACATTTCAGTCAGGATTTGAATCTGGATTTCCTAGTATTTCATGCGGGTGTCTCCGTTTACTCAATTATCAACATTTAAATACATGTATATTTAAAAGTATTTAATATCATATAATCAATGTTACTTTTTTTTATAATAACATAGACATTTTTGTATATTAAAATTTAATCTAAGAATAATTGTGTTGTTAAAATATGAAAAATAATTCAATGATTTAATTTAATTCTATTCAGATTTAAACAAAGAAATGAAATTCTATCCAATTTGATGTAAAAAATCTCAATTCACATATTTTTAATTAAATGTAAATACTAAATATAATACGAGAAATCAGACCGAATTAACGAGCTCACAAATAAGATGATTTACCATGATTTTATTTTTAACAGTATCAAAACGGAACGTTTCAATCTATTTGGTCTTTTTCAGCCATCAAACAGCAATCAAATTTAATATATCCCTAAGTCTACTATTCGAAATAACAATATATTAATAATATATTGTTCAGTAATAATGAATAGAAACATACATAAATAACATATTATACATACGTACATAAAAGGGTGACACTAAAGTTTTTACAATCACGTCACAGTATAAACTATGTAGTCAATTGTAATAAAAAATAATAGTTATCAAAATGGAATCGATCATTAATCATTCGTTGAAAGGGATGGAAATCTTTTGACCACCTTGCGATTGACCACTAGGGCCACTGGCCATTCACAGTACTTGAACAGTCGAAAAGGCTTTAGACCGGCTTTCATCGGCCGCTGTGAATGGCTGTAGTCAAACGGGACGCTCCCCATTAAATCATATCTGCGTAGTGAAAGTTATGTAAAAAAATCATCGCTCCCTTCCGAGAATTTGGAAAGCAAAACTGCTCTATTACTAACTCATAAATTACTCCAATTTTGTGATATATTGGATGATTCGATAAATAAGAAATGTAACATCCTGGAATTGTATTTTTATAAAACCAATCATGAAGATGTTATCCATTACGATTCTAAACAAATTTAAAAAGCTGAAGCGATAATCTTTCTCATATTTGATTGTAAAATGTAAACGGGGGTGATAATTAAGTTAAATATGCTTAGGATCTTGTTAACTTGCTTAGTCGAAATGTTCGTGAATAATGAATTCACATCAAATGAAATTCAGCTCGAAGGACCAAAAAATAAAATTATTGTGTGCGAATGAGTTACCCTTACAAAAAAATAGATCCAACTAGGCGTTGGCGGTCCGAGATGATGCTGAAATTGAGTGTTAACCCTCAAGTTGGAGGTTTATTTGGAAGTTAACACTCAAGTTGAGTGTCATTTCGGACCGTCAACGCCTAATTATAATTAATGCATTTTTTTCGTACGGGTATCTTTATACCTCAAAGTGATTTGTATAATTTGTATAATTCATAATTATTTTCAGCCTATCGATTGTGGAAGGTTTTTGTAGATTATTTTATGTAGGTATCCACTAATGGATATTAAACTGTACCAAAAGAGAAGACAATAATTCTGAATACGTTGTTTTTTTGTGTATTTTCGAAAGTCCATGCGCTTTCAGGAATAAATAATTAATCACTAGATCGAATCACTAGAGCGAATAGTATTTCCATTTTATGATGTGACTATTTTTTGTAGAGTTTTTTTTAATAGATTATTTAAATTTTTTCTATACTCGATGATGGGTTCCATTTCACTATTTTACATTCGTATCCTTTAACATCTCCTCTATCTTATTATTAATATAAGTAACCCTAGCCATGTATAAATGTAAATAATTTTTAGAAATCAGTCACATAGAAATATAATTAAATTTTTGTGCGAACAGGTGAATAGGCCTTTAAGCATGAAAAAGGAAGGAATACAGACGCGGAAAAGGAAACCGAAGAATCACTCGAACATCACTGGAAGTCTAGCTGGTCCTAGCGGTCTACATGGCCACAAGGCCGAGATCAAGTCCAGTCTACTTGGTGAGTCTTCGGTGAGCAAGTCTATATTATACATTATTTTTACTAACATCTCCCATCAATTTACATTTTAACCACAATACGTAATATGCATCTTCATCTTTGAATTGCTGTTCAAAATTTTTCAATTGACAATGATACTTTGTATATTTCCATTTTCACGAGCATTGATGTGCATTCAGTTGATTAGATCAGGTGTACCTACAGGTAGAAGTCAATGAAATACTTTTAAAAATATATATTGCATGCAAAACTATGGTACATGTAAAATTATTCCAATATCTTACTGTTTAAACAATTATATAAATAATCGCTAGAAAAATATTATTGTGAACTATTATATTATTACTATTGAATTATTAGTTAAAACATTATTTATATAATGGACAGTTTTAATTTTAAAATTAAATGAAAATTATTTTTACCACTACTATCAACGATGTGCAAATAATAACTAACCGGTTTCTCCGCGTACAAATATTCTTCGTGGAACGGTCAACCAATAATTCTCGTCCCCGTCTATCGACAATCGCGATGGCCGACTAAATACACGATCATATGTATGTACATGTGACAGCATGAAGGAGGGTCGGGGAGAGCTTCGACAAGAGCACACAACAACCGATAGTGCCGCGGATTGGTCAGAGCTCGGGATGTGCTCCGATAACAGTACACGTACTTCTCATCGATAGGGGATTAACCCGAAGAACACGCGCGTGTAAAATATGCGGGAGGGGGGCGTGGAACGTTAATCGGCATACGTTGATATTTTTTTCTCATACGTGAAATCATAATAAAATTGAAAAATTGTACGATGGTACAATTGGATCGGCATAACTAGCAAAATTCTATTTTGACTAAATATTATATATTAAATATTAAATTAAAATATTAAATATCAAAATTGCGAAATATTCTTTATTTTACAATAATTGAACTATTATATATTATTTTGAATTAATGCGATCAAACATTGTTGCTGGACTTACGATTAATCCTTCAACTTTGCACAACCGGATGTACAAAAATGATAAATAATAATTTACGAAATTTTAATTATATGCTACATGCTCTTATCTTTTCCGAAAATCACGCTACAGTCTTGGAGCACTTCGCAAGTAAATGGCAAAATAAAGGTTAAAGCTGATTAACAATCGTATGGGAATATCTCGAATATCGTGATAAGAAGTTATCAACTTAATCATTAATTCTCTTTATGACTTAAAGATGTTTTGGCTCTACAATATTAGTTGAAAGTTATCGAAATTTAAAAACTGAAGGCTTCTTTTACTTAGGCCCGTATTCAACGCGTTTTAAAGATGTTGAAGCGCTTTTTTTTGTCATTCTATCCTTGTTTTACATCTGATCAACGATAAAAATAGATTGACAAAAAAACGCGTTAACATCTTTATAAGTGCGTCCTAAATACGGGTTTTATTCTTTTTTTCCAAATTAATGATAAAAATTTTGATCGTAAATACTCAAAAAACAACAAAAAATTTGGCTTATAAGGACTTAATACAAAAAATGATCCTACATTGCTACATACAGTTTTAGATTTTTAACATTAAGAGAAAAGTGTTTAATATTTGTGATTATAATTGGTAAAATAATTATAGTTAGGAGCTTTATTTTTATTACTGTTATAATGTTAGTAATAATAATCTTACGTTTATAGTTCTATTAACTATAAAAATAATGTTACTATAAATAATGAATATTATAAACAATGATTTTATATAAATTATGATAATTTCAGATATTAATATAGTAAAATATAAAGATATGAATGGTAAAAGCAAAATTAACATTTTTATATAGTAAATGCAATTACAATTACAATAAATATAACTATTTTTTTAACATTCGCTACTATTTACGTAGGAATAATAACTAATAATTTGATTTAATTTGTAATATTATTTTCTCATCAAATTTGCAAATAAATACAAAACACAAATTTACATAAGAATCAGGAGCAAATAAAAAATATAAAAAAAACTTTTAAATTAATAAGAGAATTTTTAAGAGAATGATTATGTTCAAATTTTTCAGAAATATTCTAACGCAATAATAAAGTAATCTATAAAATTTTTAAATTTTTGGTAATGCTTCGAGTTATAATATAAACATCTTTAAGTGTCAAATATGTATATTTAATGAAAAATAAGAAGGTACATAAGTAGATATATTATTAAAAATATACGAATTTAAATGTGTTATAAAGTATCATCAAATAGTGCGTACATCTTGAAATTCAGTACAATTTATATACATGTATCGCTTGTCAAAAGAAGTTAAGAACATCAGTAACTCAAGAACATGACCAGTGCGTGAAGTGTGGCAAAGCCATCGTGACCGATATTGTCTTCTTGTTAACATTACAGTGGACTCGTTGCAGTTGAACATGTACGCAAGCGGGGGTGGGGGTGGTGGAGGGGTCGAAGAGCATTGTCTTCCTGTAGGTACACCAACTGGGACACAATTAGGGCATGCACACTCGCCTCTCGCGTTACCCACCGCTGCCGTGTTGAATCGTCAAACTACCCTTACGTAAGTCATGAATCACCTCATTTGTAACGCAGAAAATTTTTATATACTCTACATACAGAAATTTATTAATGCTAATATTAAATTTCTGTAAAGATATTCTGACATTTTTCTACGAGTTTCTTTTATATTTTTTTTAAGTAGTCAATTCATTACTTTAAAAATATATAAAAGAAACTCGAAGAAACTTCAAAAAAATAAATAAATAAATATAATGAATTTTTATTTTTGGGGTGTCTTAGTATTTATATATTTATAAATTGCGTTATTTACACAAAACTGGATCAAAATTCAATGTAAAGAATTTATGAATAAAAAAATAGCGATAATTTTGAAATGCACTCTACATAACATAATCTTTTATAAAAAGATTAAAAATAATGTATAGATTAATGTAAGATATAAAAATAATGATCAAAGATTTAAAAATAATATAAAATAAATATCATTGCTAGATTATATTTTATTGTCGAAATTTAATTTTTTAATCAAGTAAAAAAAAGTATTATAGAATATTAGATTAGAAAAGTTAATAAGCATAATAATAATGATAATTATTTGATAATGCTATTCTTTTTTTATTTTAGTGTACCACCACTAGAACCAATCACTAGTCAATCCAGCAGCGACATCACCTCGGTTATAACATCAACTACGGCTGCCCATGCAGAGAAATCGTGAATGTCATTCTATAGAATCTGTAGGGACTCTATACTTGCCGACCGTAGCTGTAACGAACCGTAGTTTATCGACCTTCTTTGGATTTCGACCAAGATTGCAAAAATTATTTTTTTAAAATAACTTGTTACCATTACTCGTTATTGAATCGAAAAAGTAACTGGTTATTGTTACTAGTTACTAATTCGAAAAAAATAACTCGTTACTATTATTATTACTTAAAAAGTAATGTTTCGCTACATTTTCAAATTATACATAACATTTTTTAATGCTTTTTTTGTTAAAATATTAAAGAAAAAATTACTTTATATTTTAAATTCGAAATATTACAAAAAATTTAGAAAAAATTTATAAATATAAAATTTATAAATATAAAATTTTATACTTCTTTGAAGTCTCAATTTTGTTTTACAATTTAAACATGATAATTTCAAAATTGTTTTTAAAACGTATGCGACAATTGATTTATGACTACATTAAATGTTATGTTATGATAGTTTTAAATACAATAACAAATTATGAATATCAATTGAAGACTGAAGATTAAACACACAAGATGAAAATTGTCACAAACAGATTCAAAATGTAATAAGTAACGATAAAAGTAACTGTTATTTTTATTCTATACGTATGTATATAATATATATGATTATTTATATATTATAAAATGTATAAATAATTTAAATATTTATTATATATGATATATAATGTATATTAATATTATATAACATATATTTATATATTATATATATAAATTCGTTACTGAAAAAATGTAACTACGTTACCGTTACAGTTACTAAAAAAGGAAAGTAACACCGTTATCAGTTAGTTATTTAAAAAAATATAATAACTAATGTAGAGGTGTGCGAATTAAGCATTTGTTGAATCAAACCGAATCGAATCTTATTGATTCGAATACGAATCGAATTTGAATCAAATTTTCCCAGATTACATTACATTTTAACTTAAATGTAATCAAATATTTTTAATGATGTTGAAGATCTTTTTTAACAAACAATAATTTAAAAAAATAATTACAAAGAAATGCCAAGTAAAAAATTATAGTAGATAATATACAGACAATAATTGAGAGTATTATATTGATGAATGAATATTGATAAATATTATGCAAATTACAATGCTATTATTGAAGTGATAGTACTTTTGTGTACTTCATTAGGAAAATATAATGGAGCAACTTTTTTCCAATTTAGTTCTAAAAATTCTATGAAATTATAATATTATCCAAATTTATAAAATGTTGAAATAAGTTTACTAATTCGATTGTCTATCGTATACATACATTTTTAAATAATTTGTAAAGTTTAGAAACAGTAGAAAAAGTTTTAGAAATCGAAAACAGTCAAGCATGAAAATTTGGTACATGCTGATACAAGATTGGTCGCGCAGGAAATATTAAATGAAACAATCAAGATAGACAATCGATTCGAAATCGAATCATCGATGATTCAAAATTCAAATTAGATAACTCGAACTATTCGCATACCTATACTGTAATGATAACGGCGTTTCAAGTAACGTCGTTATTCTGGTTTCGACATTGATTATCGTTAGAAAAGCGATCATATTAATTGCAAATAGATTGAATTGTCCACAAAGAAATAGCATGTACATTATAAATGTTTGTATTCACTTGAATATTTAGCATTGAAGAGAAGTGTCCGCTCTTCATCAATCGGATACGAAGGTGAAGTTTAATGCTAAATATGCTGCAGCAATGCAAACTAAAGGTGCCACTCGACAAATCTAATTTTCCGAATTAGAAAACGATTTTTTAAACTGTGTTCCTATCGCTTATTCTTATTTATTATTAGGTATTAATTTTGCCTAATCATGTATTTCAGCTTTTAAGGATTCAGAAGCGCGGCACATTGTAACTGATTGCATTTATTCTATTCTTTTATCCCTTTGCGCTTTTTGTCGTGTCGACTTTTTGCAAAATAATCGAATGTTTCTTAGGATCGGTAACACTTTTGTAATGATATCTTCTTTGGATTCTGCGTTACCGATGTTGCAGACTATGTCGCTGAGAATGCCTGAACTGATGCGCTCCCTACCAGGAAAATCCCCAGCAAACACGATGATGTCGATTTGTCATGAGTTTCTCGTCATTTGTTACGTCATTAATGACCAAAACATAACGTTAATGCAACATAAAAATAACGTCGAAATATCGATGACATTTAAATTCATCTAAAAAAACGTTATTTTCGATCATATAGATTAAATATGTGCATTACAAGTAAAAACCAATTTTGAGAATCATCACATTCCAGAATGCACACGACAAAATTAAAAACAAAAAAGTACTTGAAAAAAAGAATTAATTCACGATGCACCTAAACAGTCATTCTTCCCAAACCATACTCATATCTAACAGCAACCTATCCAATTCAAGATCGCCACCAACGTTGCTCGACTTTTATGATTGTACGGAACAGATTTTTTTTTTTTCATTGTTAAATTGTTTATTTAAGTATTTATAATATTTATATTATGAAAGTATAAAATAAACAGAAAGAACATTGTTCTTATTTTTAAAATTTTTTATTGAGCGGGGTATGGTGATATGATTCACGCAACTAATTTCCATTTCCGGTCTTGAATACAAAAAAACCAGTCTTAGATACAATTAGAAATAATCGAATTATTATAAATGAATAATTTATATAAAAGAAGAAATAGTAATCACTTACTTATCTAGGATTTTTTTAAAGATTAAAAAAAATCTTTGCTATGGCAAAAAACTGAATTTGTTATGCATTTTATGAATGAGTGAATATATATGTTTGTCAACATTATGTGTGGGCATTATCATGTGATACGGAAACTGACACTTCATGATAATCCATGAACACTTGATAATGGATTTGTGATCAGTTCAATAGTGTTATCAAAAAGATGAAAATATGTTTTTTTCATAAATGTAAACATAAAATTACATCAGCTCTTATTGATTTTTACTTAGCTTTTTTGTTACTCTTTCTGTTACTTCTGTTTGAATATAATACATATTAATGCATATATTGATAAAATATAGATAGAGTATTCTACCTTTTTTATATATCTCTCAAGTCTATCTTTCATGACTGAAGATCATGGCCTTCATTTGATATAAGCTCATGCATGATGACTGTCTTTATTCTCAGTGGTTTGCTATTGCTTTCTGAGAGGTGGTGATCAATTAAAAATCTGATATGTTCTGGGTAGATTTGAAACTGCATATTGGCACAGAGAGCAGACGCGCAATTCTTACGCCACAATCATCACATTTTTCATATATATGTATAATTATATGTAACAAGCTATGTAGTGATATAATTTATGCAATTACATCATTACATATGACATATTTGAGACATTATATAGACGTAATAATAGAGCATAATTGCGACATTAAAATCACGACATAAAACAACGTACATTATACATTACTTGATATGGTCATAAAAATACGTACTTTTGACATCATTAACACGTCATGTGTTTACTGGATCCCTACCAATATCCCACCTACTGTGCAATTACATCAAGAAGAAATAAAAACTATGAATTTTATTTTAAAATTTAGTTCGAAAATTGACTTCTAAAATAATTCTTTCTTGTTTTCTTGATACATGTTTTGAGAAATTATTTCCTTTTTTTTAAATGCATAATATTTTTGATATTAGGTAATAAGATATATATTTATATAGAAAGCATTTCGAATATAAATTTTCAGGCGATGCGACATATAAAATATTTCGAACTATTAATCTATATTTATCGTGCGACTTGTACTTAATGTGTGTGCAATGACATGTGTGTGCATGTACTCTGGTCTGCTATCTAATTTTGTAAATATGCATTTATGCTACGTGATCCAAAGAAATATGTATATCTAGATATATATGTGTATAGATGTATATTTTAATTTTCTCTCTCTAAAGAGTAATATATGACGTAAATACACGTACTTTGTGAATCGTTTTCTTTAAAATTATGAAAGTTTAGTACTTTTCACGAACGATCCAGAACTTTTCGCAGAACAGTCTATAGCACAGGTAATCGTTATGAACTTAAATAAAATTTATTTTTTTATATTCTTTATGAATTACATGTAACCTACATAAAGCTTGCAGCAACATTGTTGCAACGTTGCAGCGATATGGCAACAATATTTTTGCAAGCTTTTGTCTCTATAGGAATCTATTTCAAATTAATTTTTTTATAAGAATTTGCAAATTTTTATAGAGTAAAAAGAATTTCTTTTCTATTTGAAAAAGAGCTCAGAAAGAATTAGTGACATAAAAGTGAATTTTTAAAAAACTTTTCAAAGTATTTGCAAAACAGAAATGAGTTAAAAAAATTTTATTTCCTAATTCAAAAATTCAAAGAAAATTTCTTTTAATTCTCTTTGTTTCTGTTCTTTTGAGAATATTTATATTATAAGTATGATTATGTAGATATATTTTTCACAGTATCACAAAACTTTTTACAAATTATTAGCTAAATGCACTTTATTCATAAATTATAAATAGAGACGTAATAATAAATTCTTAATTTTTTAATAAAATTTTATTACAGTTTTTTTTATTAATTTAAACACTGTTAAACTGAGTAAAAAACGTAATAGCTACTCGTAATTATACGATGTGATAAAGTGAGAACGAGATTCTCGCGAGCAGTATCTTGCTACCTGACAGCAATTCATCATATCTTAGCATTTGCTGAAGAAGCTCTCGCGAAAAGATAACACCTGTCTAAATAATTATCTATATCAAGTGATGCGTAATTTATCAATTAAGACATATCGAAGATAGCTAATTAAATTAATTTATTTAATTAGCGTTGCCCAACTATTTGTACATTATGTAATAAATAAGCATGAGTAACAATTAGTTCACTGATCTATTATCAAGTTTATCAAGTTATATCATTCTAAGTATGTTTCTTTTTTCTATCATATACCAAAATAATCTATTTCAAGTAACACATCAAAAATTTTACGTTCTGCGTTTAATTAATAATAAGAAATTTTGTATTTATTAGTAAAACAAATGCTATTAAATTTTTAATAGGTAAAATTACTAAAAAATATTTATTTTGTATACGCACAGATAGAGTTTGATAACGATTATTACGAAAATTCAATATTCTTGATGCATACACGTGTGCAAAGACCGTGAAATGCAGAGAGAAGAGAAAGAGCGGATACGAGTGGAAGAAAGGCAGACAGAGAAGGAGAGTGCGATGAAGGTAGAAAGCTGGACCACATGCAAGAGGTGACAGGCGAAGAGAACGAGAGAGGCGTCATGAAGGGATAAAAGGGGAAAGGGGGCGAGAGTCCATCAGCCTAAAGAGCGGCTATCGTGCTGGCTAAGGGCTATTCCATGTTAGCCACTCTCACCGAGCTCCTTTTTTTCCACTTCTTTATTCCCCTCCGGGGCTCTTTATACCGTGGCGCAAACGTGGCGCCGCCCTCGAGGATCCCTTCCCCGTTGTCGATTCACAGAAAGCACCTCTCTGCCGCGGTTCGATCGCGGTTCTTTCGTTCTGTCCTTCTTCCATCGGGGAGCAGGGTTCTCCCTATCGTCCTCTCCCCCTCCACCCCCCTTTGACGCACTTTTTTATTTTCGGGTTGTAATTTATCGTTTTTGGTATTTCGTTGCGCCATGTGGTTCCACGAAATTCGGTGAAGCAAGCCGGGTGGGAGATGACGATTTATCGTCGGCAGCGATTCGCGAGCGAGAAAAAGATGTTCCTCGGAGTCTAGGATGGGCTCGATAATGCTGCGATCAGGCAAATACAAGCGGCTCTTGTTTCAATCACTCGTGATTTATGCGGAGGTGAAAGAGTAGCGCAACTGAGATTGGAAATAAGATTTTCAATGTTTTACGGATTGTAACTATTTTTACATAGGTTTCGCCGCAGAGAGATATAATTGTGGACTTTGCGGCGTTAAAAGTTCCGTGAAAATTCCGCCGACCGAATACGAAAAATCTTTATCGGCGTTGTAAAGAGCGAGATTAGATAGATATCCGCGTCGCGGACATTCGCGCTCGGTGACGTGCGCGAACGAAAACATATTTATTAGAAATAAACGCCGGCCAAGGTGTACAATGAAGCAAGAATGTTTCCGTCAAGGATGAGCCGAATGGCCGATAAAGCATCGACGATTGAATTGCAAAATGATTACCGATGATAGCCGACGGGGCGGTAGAAGCGGCTGGTATTTTTCGGAAATGCAGGTGTAACTTTTTATTAAACGATAAGTGATTATCACGATTTAATATAACTATGTTTCTCGAATCCTATAATTATATTAATCGCTTCTCAATACACACTGAGAGAAATGTTTGGTAAAATCAACCAAAGTTTGGTTGAATAGTGATCAAATGAATTTTATAGTGATAGTTACTAAATATATAGTTGTTTTAACCAAACAATTTGCAGCCTTAACCAAATAATTATTTTCATAGAACAAATTACAAAAAGTTTTGTTAAATGTAACTAAGATTTTGGTACCAGTAACTATAAAATTCATTTGATCACTATTCTACCAAACGATTTCTCTCAGTGCAATTGTCAAAGTAAATTTCATTCTATTAAACTGCGTAGCATTGCTTATATTATGCGGTTACATTAAAAAATTTACTTCAAGTTTGTGAGAACACGATTAAGACAATGTAGTGATATCTTTAGAATAAAAATAAATAAGTATTTATATTGAAGAAAGTGTCGCACAAAATTTGTTGTTCGCTATAGTGTGCTTCGCAACAACTGTGGCAACTTTCAGAGATTATTCCGGATCGCCTAAATGTAGTGTCTTTTTTCTTAATAAGCTTTTAATTAGTAACCTATTTTATATTACTTGTCTTTATATAAATACTTGAACTGAAGAAATTTAATCAAGTTGAAAATTTAGTCAAGTTAACAACTTTTCCTCTCGGCGTGGGAAATTAAAATTCAGATTGCATTCGAATATTAAATGTCTCGAGAAGTCCTGATTATTAATATAAAAAAGCACATTTTATCTAATGTAAGACCGGTATTTTTTTGAATGCTGGGACTAAAATATTTTTAGAACATCAGGAATAAGAGAATATACATAATCCTTATATTTTCGCAAGGATTTAAAAATTTTAGTGAAATACGATACATCTAAGAATTAATAAATCAATTCTGCAAAATAAACTTTTATTAGATCGTATAATTTTATTTATTCGTTTGTAAAAATTCCAATTCTTAACGGGGCAGTAACTCGATGGTACTATTGCCAGCCGGTAAACCGTTGCGTACACAATATCGAGGCGGATAAGACACCTTCCAAGAAATGCACGATGAAATGCGAATCGTGGCAGGCGGCTTAATGTACCGATGAGATATCGCCGATCGAGGCTAAAATATCTCAATGCTGGTAGTACGATACTGACCGTGAATCGCATTCGCAGACACACTTTGCAATGACAACAGTCAGCGAAGTGAGTTAACACTCTCTGCTTCGAACATCGGAATGATAACGCCCGAGATCCCATAGAATTTTATTCTCCAACTTATTTATTCGTTATTTGAAGCAATTTTGAAAAATTCAGGCAATCAAATATACTCCAAATGATGGTGTTAAGACTTGGAATGCGACATAATCGTGAGAAATATAGACTTATTTAATTTCGCATAAAAGATCGCGAAATTGAAAAAATATGTATTATTGACAAAAAATAGGCTTTTGATATTAAATGTGGCACAGAGAAAAATTGAGAAATTGAAATACGTGCATCATAAGAAATAAAAAACAATGAAAGAATAAAAACAATTAATATAGAAACAATTAATAAAAGAATAAAAATATCTGATTAAAAATAGCACCTCTCATTTATGACAATAAATTTTTAAATTAATTTAGTTTGGTTTAGATACAATAAACCATAGGATAAAAGAATATTTTTTAAATATTTGATATTATTTATTGAGAAATGAAGGGATGCTATATCAAATGCAAAGCAAGCGTAGCAATGGTTGATCTGGAAAAGTATACTCGGTATTTGCTCACAAGACATTCCTATGCTATGGATGTAAAAATATACGACTTCTTCAATAGTTCTCCTAATGGCAAATGCATTATATATTGCACGCCGTGTGCATCGACCGAGAATATCGCGAGGTAATCTGTCTTTTAATCTATCTATTCTGCTCTAACATCGACAGTAAAGAGACTCGTTTCTTTTTTGCGCCTGCAGTCACGAGCAATAAAATGGACCGTATATATTATACGCAGAGATTTGTATTATTTGAAATAATGTAAAAATATACTAAATGCTATTTTTTATTCAATTTCCTGGTTTTTTGATTTGTAGCCTTTTTTCAGTAATGGTTATAAGATATTCAGTAGTCTATCAGGTCTCTATCGATCAAATGCGATTCATTACTATATGCGAGCAACCCAAAATAGACAAAAATTTTCTTTTTACAAAAGTAGTAATAGAAAAAATTGCGCCAATTGAGAATTTTGCACAGAATATATAATTTTTAGCTTCCGCATTATCATATTTTGATAATTTCACTAAGAAAATAATAAAATTGTATTTTACATATATTTTGTTTATTTTAACATCTATAATTAAAGAATCTACAAAACATATTTTCAAAATTTTTTATTACGTGTATATATGTAAATAAAATTATATGTACGTATAAAAGTATTGTAATTTTTAAAATTACAATAAAGATGTTATTAATCATACGTAACACTTGTCTTGTAAATAAGCGTATCCTTCCAGTTTATTCTTATTGAACCAGGTAACCAATCGCAATTTCTAATATTTTTTTTTTAAGTTTAAAAATTTTACCATAAAAGTATAAATTCAGGAAAATAAAGTATTACGAAAACATATTAAGTAAGGTTACACTATTTAAAAAAATGTGTCCGAGAATGCCAAGAATTGTTATTCTAAAAACTTTTGAAGTTTTAGATTCGAGATTTTGGACTACTAAAAATCTATACACTTTTCTTGCAAATCATCACTTAAAATATTTTTTAATTAGGAATAGTTAGGAATAATTAGAAAGGTGAAACAAATTTATAACTTCAGGCATATTTCATTTCTAAAAATCAAAACTTAATTATGTCCTTCTTTCGTTTATGAGTATGTAGCATTTGTAACTTCAAAACATAGAGACAGATGAAATTATTAAAATTAATAGTCGCATTTATAAGTATAAACGCATAACAATGCGGACAAATTATTTTTATTAAAAGCGACGAAAGCAAATTAGCAATTGATTTCTGACTTTGCTTCTCGTAATTGATAAGCATTTCCTGACTTCTGTACATTTATCGAATTTATCATTTAATGCGATTTCCAAGCATTCTACCAAACATCGTTCATTTGCTATGACTTAAGAAACAAAATTTTCCAGTTTGAATGTTTTAAATCATAAAAATTTTATAATATTTTTAAATGTGATTTTGATATAACGATTTGGTCTATTAATTGCTGAGAAAGAAAAGTACCATTAAATCTTTATTTATTGTATTTACTTCTCATCATAACTTTCTCTTTTTTGTGCAGACAACTCAAAAATGACAATTTTTTAATTATGTCGTTGCTGTAACATATAAACGATAGGCGTATATAAAATCTTAAATTGTGTGTGGAATGTAATCTGTGTGTGGAATGTAATCTGTATGTATGCAGACTCGCGTGTATAAGGATGGCGCCAACATTTTGAAGCTGAGGGAGCATCTTGTACCTGGATAGTATTCTACGATGTTCGGTCGTAGTTTGGGCCAGGACACGCTGTTAGTCTACACGCACGTATAGATATTTGCATATGTGGATGCGACACACACAAATCCGGAATCACCAAAACGAGACCGTAGGAATGCAGAGACGGCAGCTCAGGTGTAGTTGCAGTATTTAATTTTTATGGGCGTGGCGCTGACATTATTTTTATTTGCTCTTAAATAGTATGGTAAGACATGGTATTAGAAATACAGTTGCATTCGGAAGACAGTTATTCGTAATTTTCTTATATTATCTAATCTTATAGAAATTTAATCTAATAGAATATTACATAATAACTTTCATGATTGTGTAAGTATATTGTATAATAAATTGCAATAAATTATTTTATAAGTGATGGATTAAAGAGAATAGCAGCTTCAATTGCATCTATAAAAAATGTATTTTAAGTTATAAATGTAATAAAAAAAGAATATTTCATCATTTTCATCATAAATTAAATTCAAATATGCTGCATATAAATCTTAATGTCATACACTTAAATTTAAAAATTTAACGTACAATAAATTAATTTAATAAGAAGCATATTCTTCTTGCTCATATAATCAAAAATCAAATGGAACTTAGGAGAACATCAACGTTTCCATAAGCTAACTAAAAATAATCTTTATTGTAGAATAATATAAAAGCTATTATTTATGATTGGAAACATTCTTAAAAAATGACTTGGTCATTTATGCATTTTGCACAAAGATTATTTTACTTCTTTCCTGAATTTATAATTTATATTCTGGACTCATAATCAATCAATTATTACATTCTTCATTACACGTTTATTTTATTTTTCGATAAAAAAAATCGTTCGACATGATAATTACAAATTGTATTATTATCGTTATAGTCTCATTACAAACGCAAGTATAAATATCACATCTGTAGCTACATAAACATATTCCTTACTCTGTAATCTTAAATTAACCACGGCCTAACAATAAATAACGATAAGTCTAGTAGACGAGCCGTCATTTTATCCCTTTTATCAGGCTATTATTGTTTTAATTTATTCAGCACGAACTTTGTTATAATTATCATGTTATCGGCATGATTGTTGAGCAGCGCGCTCAGACACGCAGCCTAACGTCGGAAAGTAATACTTTCCCCTTTCTTTTCATTTTTTTTAAATAAATACGATTCGCCATTACGAGCCATATTGGCAAGTGTCCACCATTTTGCGATTCAAAGGGTAAACGACACTAAAGGAATATCCAAGGGTAAACGAATATCTTCCTATTCGTGTCGTTGGCGCATTAACTGTTTTTGTGTGTTCTCCTTCGTGCTGCATTGCTATTAATGATAGAAATCTCTTTCAAACTGATAAGGTAACAAATCATTCGTTGCAACTTCGACTCAGATTGATAAACAAGAAGCTAATGATTTGTAAATTTTATTAATTCTTTGATAATCCTCGATTAAAATTTGTCTAAATATCGTTGTAATAATGTAATCGTTAGTAGTATATTTTCATCTTCTTAATGTGTGATTGTCCTTATTAAAAAGATGAAATATATGTTTTAAAAATTATAGAATATAGAAATAAAATCAATTTTTAAATAAAATAATTATACAATAAATGATAGAAATTATATAAGGTACAAGATCACCGTTGATTTATTCACAAAAATGCTGCAAAGAAATGATTAATAAAATCTAAACTTCTAAACAACAAATAATAAAGAATTTGATTAATTTTAAAATAAAATAATTATAAGTGGTGGAACTTATGCCAGACATAAGTTAAGCGTTAATTTATTTACAAACACTACAGGAATATTTAAAGAAAATGATTAATGAGTCGAATTTTCTAAATGACAAATAATTAAAGATTCGATTAATTAAAAAAAAAACAAAGAGAAAAGAAGCAAATTTATCATCAGCCACTTCTGTCTACTCTAAAATAGAGTTTTATAAAATTTTATAATAAATTATTATATTACGCGTGCATTTCTAGTTGTCATTAAAAGTTTATACGTGTAAAATTATTTTGAAAGGGAAGTTTATTCAGGCATCAAGTCGGCTGTACAAGCCGCCATTCCGTCGGCGAACTTTGCGGCGGTATCGCGAATGGCTGCCTCTAATATAATCGCTTCAAGTTTACTTTAGGGATTACTTCAGGATAGAGATAGGACAATGCATGCGTAGAGATACGCAATGTAGAACACGATTGCAATGAAATATTGTTCCAGTTTTACTAATGCTTTTCATTGTAGATCGACAGCGGGGATAGGATCAAAATTTTCGTATTGTTTTGTTTTAGTTTTCAATATTTACCGAATATTTTTAAATATCCATTAAATGTTAATGCCGGCTATTTAATGCCTCTAATATGATCGCTTCAAGTTTACCTCGGGGATCTTTAAGGATAGGACAATGCATGCATAGAGATATGCAATGTAGAACACGATTGCAATGAAATATTGTTCCTGTTTTGTTAGTGCTTGTCACTGTAGATTGACAGCGATGATAGGATCAAGAATTCCGTTGTTCCATTTTAGTTTTCAATGTTTTTACCGAATATTTTTAAATATCTATTAAATATTAATGTCGTCTGTTTAATATGTAATGCAAATTACGTTGAACATTCATACTTGTCATACGGCGGTTATCACGAACGATAAGTACTGTAAAATAAAATATTTTATCGAGGCACGGTAGTGTGTTGCGGAGATAGAAGAGCAACGTTATACGTGACGATAATTGCAATATCAAAGCTCCTATTTTTTTTTAGATATCCATTCTTTTTATATAATGATACATAATATGCACAAACGTCTCTGCGTAGCTAATTGATTCATATCCCTCTCATGATAAATTAGTTGAAATATCACATCGCTTTAGTGCCATTTACTCCATCAACATTCGATTGTACGCGATATACCAAACTTACATATCGCTAAAAATATATTACTGCTGTCTAAATGTAAATCGTAAGCTGCAGGCATTATCATTGGATATGCTTAATTACTACCTTACTAACTTTCGTTGCGAGGAAAGGTGTGCAATTTGGAGAAACGCTTGTTACGAAAAATGGTTTGTAATGATCGAGCTTGCGCCATTCAATCGTTCGAGGACATTTAATCGCATCGTGCCCACCAAAATATGGCTTGGCGCATGTTTATCGTTTGTAAGAGTCGCTTGCACCGCGGTTTTTGTAAATTAAACCGCTATACTATCGCGTTGTACGCGCATTTCTCGATAAACTTGATGATGCATTCATTAACTTCCAACGGGCGATACTCCAGCGCAGTGATAAGGTCGCTCTCATCCGAACGTGGTTGATAGTAATACACGCACCCGCGATAACAGAGTGATGACAAAGACGCAAGCACACATAGTCCTGGCATCGCAGATTCTCGATTCTGCGAGAAACGGGAACATCTCGGGATGCATCCCTTTGAAAGAGAAGAAAAGAAAAGAAAAAGAAAAGAGAAGAGAGAGAGAGAGAGAGAGAGAATCACGAATTTTTATAACATTAGAAATACTAATATTTTTTATTATTACATAGATTTTCAATTTAATAAACGTGATATTACTTGTAATTCTTGTTCAACTTAGAATTGTGTTATCATCGAAAAATCTAGTTGGTGCGCAGTTTGTTGAACTTGAAAAGGATAAAATCACATAATAAATATCAGCACTAAGGTCTAGCTATGACCGTTAAGGCACTTCGTTTATATTGTGTTTTCACATTATCGGAATAAGTTCTCTATTTTGATATTTTTTTCTCTCTAAAAGAGCCAAGCAAATTAATTACTATGAAAGTAAAGAAAGTGATGAAAAACTAATTTAAAATAATTTCATCAGGATATACCCAGAAAAAAGTTATAAAAGTTTAAATTAGTGAAATTGTTTCTTAATCTCGGACTTTTTAAATTTAAGTGAAAATGCCTTTGAGGAAAATGAAAATTTATTTGATTTTAGGAAATAACATTATTAGCTTTTTTTTAAAGTAAATAAATTATTTGTTCAAATTATTTGTTTAATTTAAACAAATAATTTTTTAATTCAAAGAAAGTCCTGACAGAAATGTAAGACATAATTTAACGGTTCGATTTTAAAAATATATTTTTTTCATTTAAAAAAAGATTTACATTGCACTACCAAACTTTATCAAATTTCTTTAATTCTAATAAAAGAAATTACCAAAATATTTCTTCAAATCAAAGATTTTTCTTTGATCGCAATGCACAAACTTTTTTTACTCGATAAAACTTTTCTCTGGGTGTTGAGAAAATAATTGATAAAAAATAAAAAAATTTCAAAATCGTATATTTTACACAAAAATAAGATATTAATCTAAAAAAATAGAAACGATTAATAATGATCACTCGATATTTCTAGTATTAATATGATGATAGAAAATATTTTGTATTTATGTTAAATCAATCTTTGTTAACATCTTTATGTTGAATTTTTAACATATCCGAATGTTAATTTAACATAATGATTATTTATTTAAATATTTTGTGTTAAATTGATTCAACATTTCTTTGTGGTAAAACGACACAATTTATGGGAAAATAAACAAATGACAAAAATAATGTAATTTTAAATTCTAAGATAAATGAATATTAATACATATTAATATATTAATATATATTAAATGTTAATTTTACTAAATAAATACTTAAAAAATTTTTACAATCTGTTTCCAAATTGTGTCAAACTATTACATTTTTATATTAACTCTCTCTCTTTTTACGTAGTATTTATGTTACTTTTTAATAAATTCTTATGTTAAATCAATACAAAAAAATTGAGTGGACTGTTTGTGACATATATTTGCGATATATGTCACATAAATTTAACACAAATTTTCCAATTGTATAGATAATAAACAGAAAAATAAATATTTCAACAAATTAATTTTGTCAAATATTAAAAATTTTTTATTTAACAATGCGGTTCTTATCGTCTTATCATTCTCTCTTTTGCACTCTTAAATATCAAAAGAAAAATTAACATCTTTCACATAAATACGTACTACAGTATTGCATAATAATTGATATAAAATTGGTCCTAACTTTCAAACATTTTTCTATATTAGTGTTTTCAAAAGCTTTTGAATCATTTGCTTCATTCTTCCACGACGTTCCTGTCGACATTCGCAGGACTCTCTCGTTTGCCTGTCAAAGTGCATCCTGGCACACAATTTCGTCGAGAGTCCTCTTTGCATCGCTTTATTTCGCGCTTCATTTCCCTACGTTTTCGCCTCCTTTTCCGTCACTCCGAGATCGCGATGTCCACCGAGTCCTTTCTTTTTCGACTCGCGACGACTCGTTCGCCCACAGGCCTATTACCAGGACCTACGGTCGATTCTGACGCACCCACGTTCCCCTTGCATGCAGTCGCGTTCGCCAACACAAAGCGCGCGGCCTGGTTTCCAGGAAGCGAGAAGAGGAACGCCGACGAATGCTGTTGACGATTAGATTGGGTGGAGGACCTCCGCCAATTCCAGAATGGATCCGCAAGGATCGCGAGGATTTCTAAGCGACGCGAAGAGAGACCCCGAGAGTGCAGCTGCCGCGAAAGCGGTTCTAATTTGCTGTATCTCGATTGACAGAAGCTATGCAGTGAAGAAATGTGTTCCTTACGATAAAGACGATGCCAAGCTTGAATATTAGGTACGAATTTTTGCCAAGTTATTAGAAAAATGATAATTATACGAAAAGTGATGATGGCACTCTATAGTTCTAATTAATATCAATTTTTATTGTTTAGATTAAATTATGATAGTAACAAATAGAAAATCCAGAACCTTTCATCTTCTATAACTTCAAGGATTTATTAAATATTAGACACCCCAAACGCACGTTTCGCGCGCGCTATTTAGCTTTTTATTTTTTACTTTTTGGAAACTAATTACATTAAGAATTTTCTATTGATGCACATTTTTATAAATTAGCATTTGCTAACTTTGAGATGACAATCGCGAAGTTAGCGCAGCAAGAGAATCAATCAGCATCGCGGAAAAGCGACAACAATTGACAATGTAAAAGCATAAAAGTAAAGGCGGTACTCGATATTTCTGAAAGTTTAAACAAACTCCTCAAAATCTATTCAACTTCAAGAAATACGTATATTGAATCAGCCATTTTTAATTTAGGAATTTGGAAAATATAATTACAGATTTGTCAACAACACCCTAAGGAAGTTATATATAAGAAGCTATATAATCATTTATTTTAATTAATTTTTAATTATTATTTGCATTTAGATCCACCATATAAATCCACTATTTTTAATATTGGAATTTGAAAAACATATTCGTGATTAGCAACCTAAAAAAACAAATTTAATAAATATTTATGCTAATTTAACAATTATACAATTGTTTAATTTAATAATTATGCAATTATTAATATATTTATATTAATTAAACAATTATTAAATTAACAAATTAACAATCGCGGTTACTCTCATTATCCCTCTTTAAACTTAACCTATTGACTTTCGCGAGAGTATTACACTTCGGTGTCTTTATTGTTTAATAACAAATTTACAATCAATCAGAAATGCGGAAAACAAGCTTTAAATTAGAAACTTCAACACGCCTTTAAAATACGAAAATAAATTTGATTCAGAGAGATTTAAATATGTAATTTAAGTCTATTATATATAGATTAAACGTAAATTTATATATTTTATGACTATGCATTGATATTTATGTTATACGTATGCAACGTACGTAACATAGGGTAATGCGCAAGACGTGAGATTTATTATGCGCAAGGCATAGCGGTTTCACTGCTATATATAACGCACGGATGTCAATATGTTAATGTTTAATGCATGTAGGTTGTTTGTCATTATGCAGCCAGTCAGTTCTGGTGAAAGGCCCTGCATCAGATGCATACGGTTTATAAATTTAAGAAAATAAATTGAGTAAGCTGATGAAAGTCGAATCTTTGTGATAAAAAAAAGTACAAAAAATTTTTGGAACATTTGCTGCGAGATTTTATTGTAAGGAACATAATACTGGAAAGCTATTCTCTTTTCTCATGCAGTACATTCTCTCATTATATTCGTCATAATCATTCATTATACAAATAGCGTGCCCCCCAATGTTCAAATTATATCACACACATTTTCTGATATAATTTTTCTCAATAATATTTCAATTTTTAAGACTAGACAAAGCAAGAAACGCAACTAACATTTAATAACATATTCAAAGTATTACATGTATGTCTCTAATTTAAAATAATTTATTAAATTCTATGAATCTCTTTCTCTTTCTCTCTCTTTCTCTTGGCTTTATTACCATGCGTGACTATTAGCAATGCTGTCATATTGGTGGAATTTTTAATGATTCGGAGCAATAATAAGACGAAAGCGATAGGAGTGGATGCAATGAAGGGCGGCCATCCCTGGCCAAGCTGCACCCTTCAATTTTCTGATCGGCGCCACGCCTATCTCTTCTGTTACTTAACGGTGAGCTGCACCGGCCATATTTTATCCCAACATCCCCACTAGATAATGCAAGCATTACAACGCTTTCGGCTAATCGATTGGCCCTAATTAACGTTGACAGACGTGTGTTATATAACAAAACCGATGATGAAAATACCACTGATTTAATGGATAAAGCTTGATTTTACATAACGTATAATTTATAAATAATACATTAATAATAGATTCTATTAATAATAAAAAACTCTCTCTTTCTCTCTCTCTCTCTCTCTCTCTCTCTCTCTCTCTTACAACGAATTCAATTAGATGTTCTATTAGATGCGCCCTGATACACATTAAAGTCGTATACAAATCGATGTAAAAATAAGTGTTTAATATAAGTATATAAACGGATTAAATCGTGAAATCTTCAACCTTATCGTGCTATTTGGCAAAATATACATTTTATCATTTAGAATATTTGCATTTTATTTTTTAAATTAAATTAGTGTACAGCGGCTTTTATGTACACCAATGCAGCTCAATCGAATTTGCTAATAGGAATTGCTATAAAAGTTAAAGAAATAACAAATTTATAGATGCGGACTTTTTTATGAGCATAGTTTTATGCAAATCTTTAAAAAAGTCATGGACTATCAAGAAATATGTTCGATTATATTCTTTTTTTTTTACTAATAACGTTACTAATGTTTTACTTAACATCAAAAAATGCGCCAGAAAAATTCCACAGATGAAATTCTCTTGGGGCTACCGTAGGTATCGCTATAATGCCGTTAGCTTGAGACAACGCGACGCGTCAAAGGAGTCAAAGAACGAGTCTTAATTGGCGCCGACAATCCGGTGGCCCATGGCGACGTGAAACGAGAGGACAAGAGACGGGGAAAAAGAAACGCGGAGAGAAGAAAAAGAGGAAGAAACAGAAAGACGGCAATCGGACAAGAATAAAACCTGGAAAAACAAAACTGGCCGGACGACGACGCTAATGCGTGCTACGGAATAGCCAACACAGGGATCGCCTTTTCCTGGAAGCAGTTGCCCGCTTGTCGGGGAAGATAATTTTTGTTCCGCCGCGGGACCCCTTCGACGCAGGAGGAGACTCGTGACAGCCTCCCCCTGAACCCACCTCCTCTCTCCGGAACACCTCCCAATGATCCGCCTTGACTCCGCTGCACCTTTCTTTCGATTATACGACACTATTATGCGGATGCTTTTATTTTTTAAGTAAGTATAGAGATAATGACTAGTGCTACTTTTTAAACGACAGATAGCTGATAGGTTTCAATTTTCAAAACTACACGGAGAGAATTTTTCGTTGTATCTTACCACAAAATTCGCTATAAATTTTAATATTTGAGCAACTTATCAAATATAAGTAACGATAGAAATTTTTAAAATATACAAAAGATTTTATAAACTGCTTAATAAATATTATCATGCAGCATTGTAAAATGTCATAAGACAAAATTTTCTTGTAATGTAATCATATTCTATTTAAAACAATAAGAATTATAAACTGTTCAACATATTTTAAAATAATTGAAATTTCACTATACAATTTAATAAAAATAATCCTAAACATATCTTATATTTTACTATATGAATATATGAAANAATATCTACTATACACTTAGAGAAAAAATTGTAATGGTGGCAACTATAAGGGGACAACCATACAAATTTTGTTAATATAATTATAATATATAGTTAAGTAAACTATATTATAGTTATTGCAACTAAGTTTATGGTTAAAAAAACTAATAAAAAATAATTGCAATTACTATATTATATAATATACTACAACTATTTTTTATTAGTTCTCTTAATCATTAACTTAGTTGCAATAACTATAATATAGTTTACTTAACTATATATTATAATTATATTAACAAAATTTGTATGGTTGTCCCCTTATAGTTGCCACCATTACAATTTTTTCTCTAAGTGTATAGTAGATATTAATAAATCAAAGAAAATCACATAAAATTCTTGGAAATTGATATTGATCTACGACTTATCATTATGAGAAAATTCTCTTCGTGCAAAGAAACTTAGATTCGTTTACGTTTTCTAATCCTCATGTATTTTTAAATTGTGAACTCTCTCTCTCTCTCTCTCTCCCAACTAATTTTTTCCTTTCTCCGTACAACTAGCAACGTCCCACTCCCTTAATTTTCTCTATTAACCCTTCGCTTTGTACATCTTCTCTTTTCGTCCCAGATCCCAGTCTCTTTCCTTATTCCTCCTCCCCAAAGCCTTCAGTTTCAACTCCCAGCACTTTATCCTCTTTCCCCTCCAGCCATTTAGCCTCGTCCCTCTCACCTCCTGCCGGGAATTGCATTCCAAGTCGAGGTCGCTAATGGACGACGAATGGTCAAAGGGGTGTGAGTGCATGGAAAGTGCACTCTTGCCCTCCCCGTCCTGCCTGGTTCTCTCTTTCTCCTCGTCCCTCCCGCGCGGAGGGACGAGAAAGAAATCGACACGAACGTTCTCCACGCGAGAACACCCTGGCCGCGTCTCGGTACATACCTGATCGCCCCGTTTATGGTGCCGCCATGATGGAACCAGCGTCTGGACGCTCCTGCACATTCCGTCCGGGACATAAATTAGTGATATTTTATGAATTTTATATTGCGCGCCACGAGACAGGGATCTCTTCGGAGGATACGGGAAGACATCGTCGGCTTATTGTGAGGGAAGACACTAACTCGTCGAGAGGACATAATTTTATTTTTTTACTTGAACGACAAGCGTTAACGTTTAGCTACAATGTTGCGAAAACCTCCGTCCTGCTATTTTAGATTGTGCAGCCACCATAATTGCCGTTAGTATCCCTCTTAAAGAAGCACTCGCGAAGAAATTTCTCACGTCCTACATGACGAGAAACATTTTACTGCGCAATTTTAGAGTACAATATAAAATATGTAAGAAAGTAAACAATGCTCTTCTTTATAAACATAATATTAATAAACGTTGTTAACACGTCGATAAGAACTTGAAGAGCAACATTTTGTATAAAAGCGCAGAAGGAACGGTTTTTTGCTGCAGTATCTAAAAATTTAGTCGCATACAAATCTGAAAATAATTATGAAGGATGCTCAAGCATGAAGAGCAATGCTGCAAAAAGTTTTGACATTCTAGCAATCAGCTTGAGCGCTCTCCATAATTATTTTGATGGTCTAACAAAATTTTTTTCAGCACTCAAAAAAATATTTTGCTGATGTAGCTAGATTTCTCGCTATTTTTCGTATCTGCTAAAAAGAATTGTTTGTCACATAAAAAATTTATAGCAGTGACATTTAACATTAATACCTTTTAGAAAATTTAAGTCTCATTGCCAATTATAGAGTCAAATTTTATATTAAGTATGATTGAATAGGCGCCACAGACAAATTTTCTTTCTAAATTTCACAAACAGTTCAGATATAAATTCTGTCTCTGTTACTTAGATTGGTTGAGTATCAAACATATGCGATATCACAATATTTGCTAATTGTTTATCTATCTTAGTTAATCTTTTGCAGTCAAAAAACTGTGACTGTACGTGCAAGACCATTTTTTTGAGTGAGATCTACATCTAACTAAATTTTTAGACGCTTCGGCAAAACCATTCTTTCCGTGAGCAAATTAGAATAAATCTATAATGTATTTTATAAGGGAGAAGGAGAGAGAGAGAGAGAAGCAAGAAGTTATACTTGCTTCGACTCACTCTGCAACATTCGTGAGAAGTAGAGGCATTAATTAAGCAAGATGTTGGAGTGCGCGAAAAACGACAGTACCCGATCGATATGTGTCGATCGATCGATTGTAAAAGCAACGATATAAATAATTCGGTAGTTGAACGTCGAATTTACAACCCGATAAAGGTTTACGAGTGAACGAGTCGTTCACGAGGGCACGCATCTCACCCAATGATCGCACCTATAGCTGTAATATCAAGTGTCGAGAACATTTGAAGAGTACGAGAGAATCCTTTAACTGAGAGTTAGGTATTTTGATCGTCGCGGAGAAAGATTGCGTATGGTCAATTTATTAAACCTTGTACGTATCTGCGATTATAAACGGCGCATACGCACCTCGGCGCTAATGTCACACGTTATGAACGACTCTGGAATTGCACATTATCAATAAAATGCGAAAAATAATTGTTACATGCAGTCTGTTACGTATTATGTTTGCAGTAGAATAATTTAATTTTTACTGTATATCTTTTAGAGAGCATTGAAGAATTATTTTCTATCGGTGCAAGATGCAAGTTATTGGTAACGTTGTGGCATTTGTTTTTATTTCTTTTTTTCCCTTATATTGTAAATTTTATACATTACTGCTCAGAAGTATTTATCCACTTTGTTTTTCTTATGGAAAAAACGGTTTTTTTTTTGTTAAAGTATCTAAAAATTTAGCTAGACATAAATCTAAAAATAATTTTGTTGGATCATCAAAATAATGAAGCGTGGTGAACAATGCTGATGAACAATGCTTTTGACATTCTAACAACCATCTTGAGACACTCTTACATAATCATTTTGGTGAATAATCTAAAATTATTTCCATCTGTATTCAGTTAAATTTTTAGATACTTTAACAAAACCGTTTTATGTATTAAAATGAAGGATGTTTTGAAAAAAAGTGAATTTTAATCTTCCTTTTTAATCACTTCTAGATATTGAGCTTAATCTTGGCTTAAAAGTTTACATTTTACATAAAAAGAATACACTAGATTTAAAACTATAAAAAAGATGAAAATCAGAGTTAGAAAATACTTTTAGCGGTAGTGTATATTATAAGTTATATGCAAACTGTTCCATTATTGGTTTAAATAAATAAATGTGCTCCCACGACAGACATTTAATTAGCTAAGAAAGAATGCGAATGCATACTGCGGAACTAGTGTGACAAATAAAGGGAATCGACGACATGCTTTCGTAGAGGTTTTTTTTAACGGAATCACGAGACTACAGGATCGCGTTACTACTCGGGAGGTTTTGTATAGATCGTATCAACACGACAATTGGTAGCCAAGATCGTGTTCAGATAGAATAAAAATCTGGAAGACGGCAGAGGAAACAGCTCCATTAAATGTTGCTGCGTTGTCATGAAAGAACCATCGCGTATCCGATCGCGCGAAACTTCTAATGAATTCCTTAAGAAAATATCGAGATGTCCCTTGTGTAATCGATTCGAAAAATAAATCGTGACATTTAAAGTAATTCATATGACATTTGTCTCATTGAGTCAAGAATTAAATAGATTTAATTATAAAACGGTAAGTAGCAAGATTGTCATTAGCGTTTCACAGTTTCAGCAACTTTGAAATATTAAACGTTTTAAACTAGAAACTCTATATATGAGCGAGAATCATCTCAGACTCAAATAAAACTTGCTATTCGACTCTAAATATTCGACACAATTTTCATATAGTAGAAAAAGAAGTTCACGATTGAAAGGGTTAAAGTGCCGTTCGTTAATTCATTCTACGACTCGGACCGAACCTTGATAAACTCGCCGCGTGTCTCTTTCTCTTATTCTTTCTCTTTCTAGGAGACACATTCTCTACTTTAGCTCCATTCGCATTCCACGTCTGGATCCGAAAATGCATTTCTAGACATGCGCTTCATTTCAGTCTCGAACAAATTGGCTGTTCCACTCTCCTTAAATATTTACTGTATCGTTAGTATTTTAATCTCTAACGTGACGTGACTAATATCTATGCCGATACGAGATTATGGAAAGGCGGTCTCATAATTGATAGCGAGATCATGTCAGGATAAAGCACAAATCTCTCAGGAGCCAAACAAAACATCCCCGTTACAGATGATTCCTGCAGCAGAACAATGAATTCTGCGACAGAGTATTCTTCCTTGTCCCTCAAACAGGTCATATATTACTCATCGAAGAAAGAAGAACCATTATTTTAACTTTTGAAAAGATATTTTCACGCAGATATTTGTTAGTGTGCCTAAAAATTTGAGGTGCGAGGAAGATTATTGACCTACTATTATGTATGCGTTTTAACGTCTTTTGTGTCGTTTTTCAAACGTCATTAGGATGTATTTTACTACTTAGCAGTTAAAGTAACAGTTAAAATATCTATTTTTGAGAATTCCCAAAACAGGAATATGCTTTTCAGATTAGGAATTTAGAGCAGTATGTTTGTTAGTTTATTTACCAAAAACGCACACACTATTAATTTAATAATTAAAAATTAACAGTCTGATTTTTTTCGTACATTTTTTATAAATTACAATATTTATATTTAGGTAAGAATAAAAAAGTTACAACATACAATTTAATTTACAGGGTTGAGTAGTAATTAGTTAAGAAGTTAAAATGAAATAAATAAATAAAGTTAAAAATTAATAACTTTTAATTTAACTTAGTTAATTTTTAACTTCATCTAGTTATTTTTAAAACATATATTTTAACTTATTAACTTTTTTCCTAAGTTAAAAATTTACCTATAAAAAAAACATAAATTGTAAAAGAAGAAAATACTGCCCCATGTAAAACATATTTCTTTGTTATTTTATAAACTCAATTTCCCATTTTAAAAAATATATTAAATTTGTGTGATGCTACATGTCGTAATTGTTTCATTATTTAAAGTAATCTAATTTTGAAAAACTACATCATTCTAATTTAATATAAACAATGCTTTTTATTATTAACTTTTAATTTAATATCTCTAATAATTTAATATTAACGCAACTTTTAGAGAGTTAGTCTTTCGTTCACGCAGCATAATTAAATTAATTTTATAAGTCATTAACTTAATTTAATTTTTTTTAAATATTAACTTGCCTACCCCTATGATTTTGCAGTATCTCAAAATTATACGATAAACACATAGTTTCTAACTATTTATAGAATATATCTGTGTTTGGTTCTAGTCGAAGTCGTGTCACTTTTCTAGATACCAGCTAAGCGCTTTAATCTTCTTCTAAAGTGGAAAATCCTGATTCCGCCAAGCGAGAGTCGCGATAAAAAAGGAAAAAGATAAGGAAAGAAAAAGAAAAGGTCAATTTTCTGTTGGATACGAGCTACCAGTATTACGATAAGTATCAACTTATAGAGGTTCTTAACTTGCACGCTATTTCCGTCTTTTCCACACCGGCCCCGTACTGTCTGAAATGCACGCATGCCCCTGCTTTACGGTGAACACTTTTTTCCAAATGACGTGTACATATAGAGCGATCACTCTTACGTCGTCAGCTCCATTAGGGCAAAGGGCAATGAGCGCGTTATCCATCGGGTTTTCCATTAAGCCATGTCGTGAGGTATGCGATTTGCTATCTCGCCGCTGCATGGGACCGAATTCACAATGATCCATCCAGGTATCGCGGATCTGTAACGAACGGCTCATGTCGAAAACAGGAGCTACAAACGAATGTGCGCAATACTGAATCTAATTTTTTTTTCAATTACATAAAATTATTGACAATCTGATAACCGCGAGAAGAAAGATCGATGTTTACTTCATCGGCATTTCTTCCGCATTGGCATTTCTTCTGCATTTTAAGAAAAACGAGCAGAATCGATAAAGTCAGATTTATACAACGCGCTCTTAATTGATGGTGAATAATAATTATTCAAATCTACAGCTCTTATACCACATGCACGGTACAGTGATTATTATAATTGCACAAAGAATCTACCGCCGCGTGATTAATGCGAGAGGTGATAGCGCGGGCGAGAGTAGCCTTTCGTTGTGATGTCTCGAGTTGCATTCTCGTTTTGTTCGACACGTGCATATTCCGATGGAACTCGCCTACGATAATGACGGGGCAATTGCGCTTCTTGAATTTCCAATCGCACAGTTAATGTACGACAAGATATCTCTAAGCAATTTAATCTGTTTTCATATTACACATGGAAATTGTACACATTTACGATGTTGTACAGAAGTACATGATATTATATTATCAGCTTTGATGCTTTCTTTCATTAGAGACACGAGTGAACGATATTAAAATGTTTAAATGTATCGGTATCGAGCGAATTAAAAATATTAGTGGAAAAGAAATAATCTCGAAATAAACTCTATTTCTATATTATTAATTATTTAAAATTATTTCTATTTATATATAATAAAACAGTACGCTCTCTTTCTCTTAAGTTAATAAAAAATTTATAATAAAATGATAAATAAATTTTAGTTATTTTTAGAACTCTTAATTTTCTGTATTTATATTGAAACTCTACTCATAAATAATTAAAGACTTGTAATGCAATTATGATTGATTGTCTAATTTTAGATACCGGTTTATAATGTGCATGAAAGAATATTATATACAAATATTATACGTAAACATACATGCAAGAATTCCAGTTTTTGCGAAATCAACTCTCTGGCAATAGGTTGTAAAATGGATAATACCTGTCTAATTATGAGCGCGCTTTAAGTTTAAAAATTGTATATTGGAAATTATAATCGCAATTTGTAATTCATAATACAAGAAGTACACACTGCATTCTTAATAAGCAATATGTCACGATGAGATACGCGCAATCACCTATGTTTTGTATACAACAAGCCAACTGCGCGTATTATGTACAGGAAAAAACTTCTTTTCTTATACATTTCTTATACAGCTTTTCTTATTCGTAAAATATATTTTATATTTTCTTACTATCCAGGATTTGTATATGTAATATTTTGGGTTTTTAAGTCTGTGTGGAGTCGAGACACACTCTGACAAAGAAAGTTATGTCTGTCTAGACTTATCTGTAACTTTTTTTTATCAAAGAATGCACATCGATCACATTCAAAAACTAAAACTACAAATCCTAGATTGTTATATCTCATTGTAATTTTTTAGCTAAGTTAAATGTTTCCTGAATATTTTTAAAAAATTTTTGTGTAAAATAACTCCGGTATATTTTTCCTGCCTATCGAAAACTTAATTTATCAAGTATTATTTATTACGTTTAAGATAAATAAACTATACTAATAAAAACTATACACTATCTACTACTATAAAATTTTAAAAATAAAATACTTTCTTATATTTGAAAAAAAACTTAGAAACCCTTGCATTATTGCTGTATATCAAAAGAAATGGAATATACAACCATTCATGAGTGAGATAATGAGGCTGAACAAAGAATAAAAGAGCTAAGCACTTGTATTTTGATGTAGTCCATGCTTTACTATTACTCTTTTACACTTATGTATCACGAAATCATTATTAATTAAGTCTTTTATATTCTCTACAGAGAGAACAATCATTTTAAGTTGTAATACATCACTGCGCTATTCACAGCATGATAAATTAATTCAACTCACGATGGTTTTGTTAATACTAACAATAAAGAATCGAAATACAATATTAATATAACATAAAGGCATATAACAGAGTGATTGCGAGCAAATAGTTCCTCCATTCCTTCTATTTTTTCCGATTACTGCGACGTAAATCCAGCACGGCGTAGATTGACGTGAAATACCAAAGTTACACTACGCATTTTCGAATATAGAATGCGTTCGTCAAAATATTTTACATTTTAGGTTTTCACGATCTTCTAAATGCTTCTTAGATTGCAATATTAATAATTCTCATCTTCATCATGGGTCATAGGTCAATCTAATAACAATTAATTAAATCATGAAGTCGGCGAAATAAAATTACATTGCCAACTAATTTTAATGTAATTTTAATTTAATAAATTAATTTCGTTGAAATAAAAGTTGATTGTCAGTAGAATTCATTTTTTTTTAATAGAATGTACATAATTAAGCAGATTTTTTCTCTTTATTTAAAGGCCTTATATATTTATTATGTTTAAAATTAGACGAGACATAATTGCACTTTTTCTAATTATCTTATATGTTTAATTGTAATAAAAAGTCATCATATATTTATTCGTTGAATGTGCCTATATTTTCATTTAAGCACACAGAAACATTTTGTGTAAATTGAAAACAAAGAAAATGACAATCAACTTTTATTTCAACGAAATTAATTTATTAAATTAAAATTATTACATTAAAATTAGTTGGCAACGTAATTTCATTTTGCCGACTTCATGATTTAATTAATAGTTATTAGATCGACCTATGATCCATGATGAAGATGAGAATTATTAATATTGCAATCTAGGAAGCATTTAGAAGATCGTGAAAACTTAAAATGTAAAATATATATTTTCACGAACGCATTCTGAATTCGACAAATTTTTTCTTCGAGTTCAAGGTGCCAATTCAAAGAAATTCGCGAATAATTGCACTCGCGGCTAAAACAAGATACGGTACGAAAAACGTTAGTTGCGTGTTGGTAGTTAAGCAACGCGAAGCTACCAAGGATCCGCGGCGTTCCGTGAAGTCCGCGCGCACGTTTATCTGCGAACAGGCGGCTGATTTATTATAAGTAACGGCGATAAACGCGAGTAATCGCAGCCTAATCGACCAGCAATTAACCTTGCGTTTCCAATTAACGAAGTAAGCCACGATCGTATTTCTCACCGAGACTTCTGAGTAATGACGAGGCTGATTACCCAGTAATCTCTGATTTGTACTCCAAGTTATGTTATTATCACTATCGTTTGATACATTACATCGATATTGACGACAACTGACAAAAAGTTAACTATTTTCAACTCTAATAGTAAATAATGGAATTGTTTCAAAGATTTATAACGTAATCATTTGTATTCATTTACATATTCAAATTAAAGATTTCGATAAAGCGATTGTGTAGCTTCCGTGAGACATGTAATCTTTCGTTTTTCATTGTTATGTGAGTATCAATTCATAAATATTTTTAATCATCCGTGACGCTAGAGAAATAATTTAAAACATAATAACTTAAAACATAAGTACGTCTTTTTTAAAATAATTTTGTCCTATTTCATGCTATCGCTTCAAACTACAATAACATTTTGAAGAAATCTATGTATATGCACACTGTTAAAAATGTCATAAAGTTCAATGTATTTTGAAGTTATACATTAAATTTAATGTATCTATAACTGAAAAGCATGTGCATGAAATTTAGTGCACCTTTGACAACATTAAATTTACATTAAATATTTTTAATGTGTGTATCTGCTTAAAATTTGCTTCCATTCCATTACATCAAATTCTGCTGTCGATTTTTAACAGTGCAGAAACAAAATACTTAAATTTAATATACTTGAAAAAAAAACAAATGTTAAAATTTAAGAATTAAATAATTTTAAAAATATATTGTTAATTACTTTATAAAAATTGGTCTATTTATATATAAACACAAATTAAACCGATGCATTGAAATAAAAATTTTCTTGTTAATAACAAAATTAAGTCGGATCGTGGCTGATCGAAGTATACACAGTATGCTTCGATGGAATAACTCGCGTGGAAAAAGCTCGCGGAGCGAGTGCCAAGAAATCTCAGACGGTGCACCGAGGTAGTCCATAAGTCAGACTCAAGGCGGTGCGGATACCCGAAGATATCCGTGAGGAACGATCCGGCGCGCCTTCTTATCCACGTCCGATCTGGTCGGACATTATAGGCGCGACAAGGTGGAAAGGAGACGCTAACGCCGACCGTCGACGAAGGAGTAAAAGAAGGAAAGAGACGAGAGAGAGAGAGAGAAAGACAGAGAAAGCCAAAGACGATGAAGGAAACGCAGATAGAGGCGAAAGGGAAGAGAGAAAGGGTAGGTAAAAAAAGATTTTATGAAAATCGATCCCGTGGTGGATGTGTGGTCGCCGCCTCCTGGAACACGGGGTCCCGGTTACCTCACGTGGGCGTTATTCGCTCCGCCTCCAAAAGTCACCGCGATCGGATCAGAAGAACCGCCTAGTCCGGTCGCTAACGATCCAGCAGTCCCTCCCCGGTTAGGCCTGTCCTCGTGTGTTCCTCACCCCTCGCTCTCCCGCGCACCCATCCCTTCCTGGATGGAGAACCGAGAAACTCCACTCGACGGCGTTGCCGCTTACCTCTCGCGCCGCGGCTTCTCCTCGTCCTGCGTCACCAACGGGAGAGGTGACTGTCCAGGACAGTTTCAGAGACGCAGTCACCGGCTGCACCACGTCTTGGTAGGCAGTCCTGTGTTACCTCATATACACAAACAACGACGCGAGTGCGAATGCGACAGATATCGCGGGTCGTCCGTGATCCCCGAAGATCGAAGGAATCAGCCAGATGTTTGTGACGGACCGATCTGATTTGAAATCGAATTGAATCAGACCCATCTCTTTGAGTTATTGAACTTTATTCTGGAAATTGCTATTATTGTCGAATTAGGGGAAGTGACACTATGTCTTGATACTGTGAGGAAAGTGCAATTTCAAAGCTACTTTTGTGGTGAGCATGCTGATAGACAGTAAAGGACTTTTTATAATTAACAGGACATTCGAATGAAACGATCTATAGACATTTTGGAGATTACAACAAAGATATAGGGATTTAAAATGTTATATTAATTGTTGAAAAATAATACAGTGGCTATTTGTGCAACCGACGAATTGGATTACTGTTTTGAAGATAGAAATGATAGCAGTTCCATAAATTTCATAAAACTCTTCAATTTGAATTTGGATCAGTCGTGGATTTAAATAAAAGTAACTTGAAAATAAAGATTCTGATTATCTTTAATCATATATCAGACTAGCAAAAATAAATTCGTATAAACTCTAGAAGTTTTCGATTAATATCGAAGACGAATTTTCAGCTAAACGGAATTTTTATGCAGTGCGGGGCAAAAACTCAGTTACGAGGGCCTTTTCGAGAAGAAATTTTTCTGCAGCTTATAACGATCTCGGAATTTCGCAGGTAGTACATGACTCAGTGTGACTCACAATCAGTGTTTGCAACGGCGATCTTCCCTAAAGTTTAGCACCTTTTTCTCACTGAAATAAACGATTGTGCATAGCTGCATAGATGCATAGCAATTGCTGGAAAGTCGAAACAATTGTCTCTGATAAAGTATTTCACAAGTACTTGATTCGACGGAGATTGCAAATAAATTTTCAAGCAATATGGAATAAATCGATATAGGAACTTCCAATTGTAATAATTGACACAAGAGAATAAAAGAGTGAGAAAAGTGGTACGTTGCCATGCGCAACTTTTGATTAGAGACAGAGTGTTGACAAGAAGACTATATATTATATAGAATTATATGTTTCTGCTACGAAGACTTCCCGACCGTGTACAAAATTTCAACAAGACGAGGATGTCAGTCACTGATTAATAACATGTAAGTACGATAATTACGGTAGCGAAATTTTTTACATCGCGACCCTAGTAGAAATTTCATGCATTTTTTTAATAGTTACTAGACAGTTTCGTTACTTCTGTCTAGTAACTGAAAAGTAAAACTACTGAGAATCCCGATCAAGATGCAACGTTTTGTCTGCAATTACTGCGCATAAAAGATGCGCAAAATCTGAATTTATTTACAAAAACAGGACAATAAATAGATTATTCAATTGTTTAACCAACAAGCCTGAAAACCTTTCTGTTAATACTAGGCAATAACTAAGCAGATGTCTACGCATATTTTTATCAGGAAAACTTCAGCCATTGAACAGAACTCTATCAAATTCTTATCAATTTCCTACGCAATATTGTTCCAACTAATGAGAATACAGTAATACTAAACAATAACTGGATGGGTGTCTAGAAAAACTGCATACATTTCTACCAGGGGAGTTTTAGGCCGGTATAGTTATAAACAATACTCAATCTTCAATTGAAAAAAAAATGAATAAATTTATGAATTAATCTGTAATTAATTGCGCTTTCAATCAAAGATTGAAAATTATTTATGGCTATGAATATTGGCCTTAATGTTTTGTTAATAATATTTTTGTTATAATTCATCCTTTGTTAACGCTGGAAATCTAAGTGAAATATTTACTCAAGCTAAAATTATAATGAGAGAAGCGAAACAGCAATGTGCATATCGCCATCCAACTTGCGCTGCAGCGTAAAACTAACCCTATAATTTAACAGAGTCTACAGTTGGGTTTTCACGTAGGACAAAGTTTGTCAAACAAAAATAATTAACAGGATTAAAAACAAAAATGCTGGTTTTTTAACGAATCGCGCCCAACTCTATAATAATCTAATACAATTGTATTTGAGAGAGTAGCCTGATAAGTATGTCCATCGTGCGAGCGTTATGCTTATCAGGATGCCTATTGCATCGCGATCGTAGTACATTTATTACATGGATATGCGGCCTTATCAGCCGTTTCCGCATATTGACATTAATTAGCGACGATAACGGTAGCGATATTGCTACCGTATGGAAACGTACAATCTTCGTTTGTATGTTTATAAATTTTCGCCAAGTGCAATACTTTCAATAACGTAGATCGTTAAATTGCTACTAATCGCAAGATTAAGAAATTAATATCAATAAAAAAAGAAGAAATTCTGTATATTCGAATTTTCTTTGCTTTTTTGCCTATTTTTTACCAGCTATTTCAGAATGTTCTTGTTCGCTTTTTCTTCAATATTCTCAATAAAAATACTAGTTTATGTAAGCTAAATGTATGTGTATCTCTATTTTAATTAATGCATTATTACACAGAAAAATATAACTTGCTTACATGAAGAAACAAAATTCTTCATGTAAGAAATAAATTTATGTAAGCAAGTTATATCTGTTTAAGATTATCTCTCAAATTTTTTCAAGAAGATTTTATACTCTTACTTGTACAATGAGAATATGATTGTTGATTTAATAATAATTTTTTTCTGTGTACATTATTATGCAGCGCTAATCATTTTTATGATTTTAATGAGTGTCTTTGATGTAAATATTGAACACCGATAATTAATATGAACTTCTAGCTTTCTAGATTCAAAAGGTTATTGCAATATGGCGCGGTGTCGCATTACACGATTGAAAATCGCTGTTTATACATGACGAGTGTCACGGCTCGCCGATGAAACGTCGGTGATAAAGATGACGGTGATTAACAGCGTATCGGCAACATCGAACAGCCCTTATAAGAGCTCTTCGCTGTTAGCTGCCGACCGATATCAATTAATTTCACTCATTACTTTAATCACTCATTAGATTAATTATTCTGGGGAAATGCCGAGAAGATAGGGCAATATTTAATTTGATATGTAGATGCGAATAATTAGATATAAAGCTAATGCTTTTTATCTATTACCTGATTAGTAAAATGTGCAACTTAAAAGAAAAGTTAACGAAAGTTGCATAGGATGCATGCGTGAATTTATTTTATTTTATGTATAAATAATTATTTAAACCCGAATTACACTGGAACGTAAATAATATAAATAAATTAGTGCAGATATTGAACATAATTTTTATATTACTGAAACTATATAGTCTAAGTTTCATCATACTACGTAAGTAACAAATAAAAAGTTGAAACTCTTCTAAAAAATAAAAGCACGAAACTAAATAATTTTCAAAGCATATCGAAATTTCAACGATAAACCGTGAGTTACTCGTAAACTGGAAAAAAAAAACGTAAAAAATTTATCATTGCCAATAACAGCATTGCAGTTTCATCATGTGTTCTAAGAAATAGTTTGATATATATTCTTTGGAGGAGCACGACTGCTGTCGATAAATCGCGAATTACTCCAAGCGTCTATCGTGCTATCAGTTAACGGTTATTACGATCGAGAATATGAAACATTTTACTGCATAGTATGACATTACTGCCGCATCTGGTGTAAGCGATAGTCACGAGCTACAACCGTCATCAGTTCGTTATCTAGTTCCCTTTTGTTATCTGAAACAAAATTGGAAATAACGCCTCCGCTTGGGCACGACCTTTTTGCACTTCGATTCTTAGTCGCATAGAATTAAAAATAAATAAAATAAAATGTGTATAGTAAGTTGTAGAAATACACAAAATGTGCGGATCTTATCAAAGCTAACATCCCTTACATTATTTACAATAATTTAACTTTATTGCGAATATTGTAAAACGTGGTTTCTGAGTTAATGTTACAAATAATTGTTATTTTGAGTTTTACTTTTTACAGAATTTTAGATAACAAATATCTAATTTAACTGAAAGTCTTGTATTATATGAAAATGTACGATTTGTTTTTTAGATTGTACGATTAACTTTCAATTAGCATTAAATTAATAAGCGCATAATGATATAGATATGTTGTATAAATTTTTACAATCTCATATTTAAATTGATCTACGCAGCCGGTGGAATTTTAGCGGTTATAAATATCGATTTATCTATCAAGATGCCAGACATCGTTAGTGATACAGCATCTGTTGCACGAGATATTCTCCAGGACCGCCATCGCGCTGTCTGGACGTCCCGTTACCTGCTAACAGTTTTTACTTCCATTTTTTATCCACTGTTAACTATCGGCATCGTATTAAAAACGTTTTTATTCAACATAGCAATCGTTCTTTGAAGCCAATTGTCGATCTTATGTGAAATTTTCTTCTTCATTGTAGATTTTTGATCATATAAACCGCAATTCCATAATTTAAATAAAACGAAACTTTTTATCTTCTGTTTCTGTAATTACATACATATGTGTTTTTTTTTAATAAATAACCCGTGTAAAGTTACACTCAACTTTTAGAATTTCAATAGAATTACTATCAGAATTGTGCCGTAAATTTCAATATTGCGTCTATATGAACTATGTTATTTTTACAGGAATTTTTCATGTAGGCAGTACAAGCAATGTAATTTATTATAAATTGGATACACATAATTGGATATACAGAAAAAGTAATTAAGGTGTAAGTATTGATGAGATAAAAATATATAATATTAAAAAAAAAAACGAAGCTTAATTTTCATTATTTCTGATAAAATTCGAATCTTCTATATTCCATAAAATATAAGTAAACATTATATGTATAATGTAAGCTATTTAAATTATGTAAAGAATGCTTTATGTGTTCATCTATACGTACATTAATCTTATTGTATACATATATAGGATATCTATAATGTCTGTTTTCACTGCTTATATTTCAAAATTATAAAAAATCGCGAAATATATATACGATTATTTCGAAGGGCTACTCTTATTGGGCGAGAAAAGACGAGAGTAGTCCTATTCGAATTACAGGCAGTGGGAACAGACTTTATAGGCACCCTGTATATTGATGACACATAAAGCATACCTTACATAGTTTACATTGTATATACGTAATGTTTATTTATATTTTACGCGTAATATCTTTGTAATTAATATTTTACTATAGCTTTTAATATATTTAAAAGAGTTCTAAGATTAATTTATGGTCAAGATGACAAGACCGGAGAGTAGGATTACCAATCATGCTTTAAGGCTTTATTGCGTAATTAATTAATAATAACGTGTAAATTTCACACGTTATTTATACTTGTAAAGAAATAAATATTAACGCGTCAAATATATTAGTTAAACAAATGGGTTCCAAGATCTATTTCACTCGCGGTCGACGTATTAGTGAGCTCCATAAAAATTACGCACATTTCGAGATAGATAATTAGTCAGCTATTGTTGCCGGTTAACACACGCACAGACCGTATCGCGGTGCGGGAAATAGCTGTTTAGATAAAACTCCTAGTGGAAGAATGGCGGTGCCGGCATATTTCGATGTACCGCGATACGTATTCATGAAGCTATCACTGACTCCTTAACGTCACCCTGTTGTGTGTTATGTTATGGTGCGCTGTGTTCCAATGGGATAACGATAGGATCATTGCACTTAGCAGTATAATGAAATTCATTGATCGTACTTCTAGACAAGCACGTTAGTTTCTGATGAAGTTTAATATTACCGCTTAATAATTTACTTGTAAATATCTCTCGAAGCTTTTTAAATAAATTATTTTCTAATTACAAACGATGGATACTAACTGAAATGAATTTATATTATTTTCTTAATATTGATAGTGTTTCGATTCTTAATAATTAGGTATTTTTTGTAATTAGGCTGATGAAGATTGAGTTAAGTCGAAACGTTCCTAATTTAAACATTGTTAATTAAAATACACATTACATCCTTAAAAAGCTTATCTATGATTTTTCTTTGTAATTATTCTATTTTTTAGACGAGCGTTTTAAATTGTTTCTTGATATAAAATAATTGATGACATAGAAGCATTTTAAACGTTCGACTCGCAATTTCTAAACTCGAATTGCCCCCAGAGTAATATTGTCAAATATGTATTTCTTTTGTTTAAATAAAGCTTGACTAAAGACTTTAAACCTCCAGATGTCCGGTAAATTTTTCCGGAACAAGAGAATGCCCACGTGGACATACGTACGACTATCGGTCGCTCGTAAAGCAGGACCGCGTAGGCTTCTCTCACCACGGAACAATGCCTGTCGCTACATCAGCGATACTCTCGTACACTACTCGCTTTCGGTATCGGACTCGTCTTTTATCGCGAGGCGAAGCCACGCTCGTACGCCTTACCAGCGCTCGACAAGTGTCGTGACATGCGGGTGGAACTCTACTTTTCACCCTTTCTGCATTACGCAGTGTTTCATTCGAGTCGAACGATAATGTGTCAATATTTTATATTTTATCAGGAACCGGGACTAATACGTATTTGAAGTAATGCAAATGTTGTAATTAATATGTAGATGTGTACATGATATTTTATATTATTTTTTATTAGTGTTTAATTAATTAGAGTGCGTTTGATTAGCGAAATTTATTAATTATTTAGTACTAATAAAATGACGATGCGGGAACTATATGTATGTGCTCCGATAGGCAAACATTTGTGAAATTATACAATGTAATCTTGAATTAAAATTTGTGATCTACAATTATATAGATATATGTTCAAAAAATAGACGTAAAAATATTGATCTTTTATAAAATATTGATAAATGTTTGCACAATTAATTTCAAAATAATATTTTGGTAAAACAAAAACGGTATCATCTTAGCAATATATTTGCAAAGTTAAATTCGGAAAGAAATTGTTTAGGAATTCAGAAAAATATTTCAAATATAATGTTTAAAACATTTGGAAATATAATTGTGCATAAAGGAATGAAATTAATTCATATCTACTTGTCATCTACAAATGCACAATTATTCTTATTGTTGTAATGTGTCATAGAAATTGTATATTTATCATGGCAAAATTTTAATTTAATTTAAATAAAGAATTAAACGATTTCTTGAAATAATTATAAAATAAAATTTATATCTTAAACTGTAATTATCTAGATTTTGATAAATGTGAATAATTTATTCTGACAGTTGTCAAAGTGAATAAAACGCTGAATTTTTTATCCATGATATCATAATAATGATTACCATTTTTAATCAATAATAAAAATTTTTTTCTTAAATTCTCAAAAATAAATTGCTCTAAAATAAATTTTTTTCTCAGTAATTTAGTATCTTCACACAATGTCTAGCAAATTTGCTAATTTATAGAGTAACTTAACCGTCGACATTGCGAACATGTGAACGACATGTCCGGCGGGAATTATGCGTTGTGATTTAGCTTGCAAATGGCGTCATTTGAAAATTACTCGGTCGAGTTTGCTACGCAAGACCAGAACATATTGCTATCGGCCACTTTACGATAGGTTATCGCTCTAACGGGTGCTCTTTGACGATTACTTCACATCCGCCTGGAACAGTCGTCCCTAATCTTTCTGACGGCAAGACAGGCCACCTTCCGCCTGCATTTCACTTTTATTCTAGGTAATTTAAAGCACTCACGCGGGCATCATTGATAATGTGAAGCTTTTAAAAAATAGATGATTTTTAGTGCCGACATAATTCTCTGTAATTTTTATACCTTGACGAAGTTTAATTGTTTTACACATATTTGACAATGGAAACATGTAAGTTCAGCGAGTATTTTTGTTAATTTTTGTACTTATAGTATGTTTTAGTACCGAAATTTTGGATTCTTTGGAAAGAATTTAGGCGCGACAATTAGGCGCGTTTCCTTGATTTATTTATTTTAATGTCTGTGTTGCAATCGACTTATTTGAGAAGAACCTAAATCTGACTTAAAACATTGTGGATTCATTTTATTAATAAACGCATTTTGCAAGTTGACTGAATTTTGGATTATTTATGAGTTTTATTGTTTTAAAGAAAACTATTGATAAAAATCGAATAATCTTTTTTTAGGATATAAAAAGACATTCTTACAGTAAAAGAATTTTGGGTTTTTTAAGTTTTCTTTACTACACGTCAGCATATAATAATGTCTAATCACTTTTAACGGTGCACGTGCTCTTGGCGTGCAGTGCGCACCGTTCACAATTACCTAAAAACCAAAAATAAAAAATTTTCTTAAAGTTAGATAGTTTATTCCGGAAGTTTATTATACCTAAATTTAAATTGAAAAGAAAAGAAGAAAAATTGTACCGTTTGGAAAAGTTTTTAATTTTTTTTTAACAATTTTATTTTGCCATAAACATGTTATAAATAAACAACGAAATTAAAATTTTGGATATAATATCTAGAGAAATTTATAATAAATCAAATGAGGTTGGTCAATTAGTTTACAAGTTACCCTACACGCCAATTTAAAAAATATTGTTTCAAGAAAAACGTTTAAAGTTTTGAATGTGAAATTTTATTTACACCTGAAAATTCTATCTGAATATGTAGTCTGCTATTCCGAAACCATAAAACATGCCTTCTTATTCCTCGAAAAAATCCTGCTAGATTGTTCATTTCATTTTACGCGCTCTTTAAGTGATAATAGTCCATTTTCAGTAGCCGCCATTCATTATAAGAACCAGCGCATATTTTGTCCGATCAAGATGCTCATGGTTTCTATAATCTTTAATATGGGGTAATAGCTTTCGTTGAATATTGCAATAGCCAGATAAGCGGTAATTTCAATCACCTATGAGTCACAGTGGAAATCTTTTGCTTAGACACGTACAAACACGTATATACCTGAATAGAGAACTATATTAGGGGAAGGTGGGGTAAGACAGGGCAGTTAAGCTTTGAGAATGAATAAAAGCTAGGTTTTCATAATTAACGAGTCATCTTTATTTTTATAATAATCTTTGGACATTTGTCTTACATAATAATTATCATTAAAATAAAATTTTAAAGTATTATAGAATGTATTTAATAAAAACCAAAAAGAGGCATTTCTCTCCATCTTGCCCGTCGGGTCGGGTAAGATAGGGTATCCCCTCGTTAATGTCTTTTTTTCCAGTAATTTATACACCTTACCTTAATTTAATCCTTTGCNTTTTTTTTCAGTGATTTATACACCTTACCTGATTTTATTGCTTTGCAGATTATGATTTAGACTCTCGGAAGTTTTTCTTCCGTCAACCGGCGAATTATGCAATAACAATAGTGGCGAGGTTAATAGACATAAGTCGATATATCGATATCACTCGATAGTGCATATTATCACCATCTATGATTGGCTGTCCGATGAAAAATACTGCGCTGTGAATGGCTGTGGTCAATAACCATACAGGTACACACTCGTGCTGCACGCAGTTACACTACTCTGTTCTATCCCCTTCTTGCCCGCTGTCGTCTAATTGAAATGATACCAATAATATTCCAAACATTGTTTACAAAAGTAAAAAATAACACTCTTACCTTACAGCCCATTAAATTTTGTCTCAGAAACACATACATTCACACGAGAATTACTAAAATTTAATACTAATGTCATGCATGAAACAATAAGATAAAGTTATAAGGAAATCGCAAAAAAAGTATAAATTATAATTTATCTCAATAACGCAGCTGTCTATTTCGCTAACTCGTAGGTAACTTTCAATGATCGAGGAGCCGTATCTAGCACTCGTTTGTGATTTCTGCATTCAAATCGTGCGATACAGGGGATACCCCGTCTTCCCTCCCTTCCCTTTCTTGCCCAACCTTCCCATACAATCAGAAAGCTCTAGAGGAGCTTTCATACACTCTCAAGCACAAAAATAGACCGGCCCTAAAATCCGTTACGATTTTATATCTACCACTCATCATCATTTGGCACCGCAGTATCGAACTCTGACGCGTCTCACTAAATAGGCTAATAACTTTATTATTTTTTGCGAATTCAATCTTAAAATTTTAGGAGCATATTTTTGAAATGTTGCATTTTTAATTTATGTACATATAAAAAGAAAAACAAGTCGCCTTTTTCAGTGCAATTTCTTCTTCAATTATTAATTTTGAAATATTAAAGAAATAATCTGACATACACTTGTAATTATGAACTCATCTTTCAATTACTTCATTGTCAAATACGTCACTATTGTGAGGTCAAGTTGGAAAGATGGTCAAGATGTTACCAAACATCCCGCGCTTTCCATAAATCGCTTTGAGTTAAAGCGCTCCAACACGAGTGCTAGTCTTTTTTTCACGGGAAGAACGGAGCCACTTGCGCCGATCTCTAAAGTGGCACCAGATCCTTTACACATCCTCGAGGACGTACACATTCACAATTACACGTCCGTATGCGTGCACACAGCCATGTGTAGGTGGGTACAAGGCGGCACAACTATGAAAGCGATCGTTGGCTTTTTAGGCCTAATTAGTTGTCGCCCGGCATCTCATCTCGTTCCCAGCAGAAAACCTGGCTCGTGAAGACGACGGTGTCGTGATCCGATCGTCGAGAACTCTTTCAATCTCTCTTCTCCTTCCCTTTCTCACAACCCACATGCACGTTGCAGCCTCCGTAAAATTTTTATACATTGATGCGTAATTACAAAAATATATTTAGTCGAATTTTTTGTTCGGACAAATGCGACGCATTATACAAGGAAAGAACAATTTTGCTGAAATACAGATCTGAAAATAATTATAATGTATTATATAAAAAATTGTATTGGATGTTTAATTTGATTGCTGGGATGTCAAAACTTGCAGCAACATTATCACGCTTGGGCGTCCTACGCTGAGAGAAAAAAATTCCTAAATTTTAATATTTATTCGAATAGTACTAATAAAATATTTATGTACGGTACATAAATATTTACTTTATAAAAAAAATTATACTTAAATTAAATTAAATTAAATTCTTGTGTTAAATAAATATATATTTACATTTAATAAATATATTTCATTAGTACTTCACGAATAAATTAATATTTATTAAAATTTAGTAATTTTTCTCTCAGTGTATTACATAATTACTTTAATGGCCCAATATAAAATTATTTTTTGCTCTGTATCTACACGGAAAAAAAAGATTAGCTGCAACAGCTAAAAATTGTGCTGGCCCAGCAAATCTACAGCCGTAATATACAGACAGCCAATCTGCTATGTTACAGTAACCAAATCTTAAAGCTGCATAAAATTAATTATTGCAACAAATAAAATAGGATACCATAGCATGACAGATTTGTTGGTATAGCAAAGAAAACATTCTACTTAATTCAATTCATATACGNTAATTCAATCCATATAGCTGTAGCAAAGTATATTTGTCACAATAACACATATTTTTGCTACTGTACTAAATGAAATTTGGTATATTAATAATCTTTATTATAGCAAAAGATTAGTTGCTTTAACAAAACTGAGTTAACTTTATGAACATGCTGATAAATGCTATCAGATATAATTTCTTTGCTGAACCAATAAATCTACTTAGTTATAAATACAAAATTTATGTAGCAAATTATAGTTTTGCTGACGCAACAAATACATTTTTTTCCGTGTAGCTAAATTTTTAGATGCAGCAATAAAATTGTTCTTCCCGTATATGAGATAGAATATTACAACGTAAAAAAATGTGTTCCTCCAACGTAAAATACAAGATATGAAACGCGAAATGCAAAATGAGCTTTTCCATTAGAATCGACGTTCAGTAAAGCCTTAAACTATGAACTATTCGCTGTCATTTCGTGGAAGAGGAACAACCATAACGGCGCCGCGGCGACGCAATCGCGCAATCACGTAACCTTTAGGATAATCATACGCATCCACACACTCGCATTTATCCTCGACAGCCGAGGCACTTGGCGTCGCCGCAAATCCATAAACCACTTAGATACTCGACAGCGAGTACTTTCAATGCTCCCTTACCCACGTGCTGCGAGCCTTAAATAAGCGCCATTGGCTTCATGCGTCGCTACACCGGGTCGCTTTGGCGCGGTAGAAGTGCTCGTTGGCCGCGTGTTCGTAAAACCAACGTGTTGCATTACGGCACGCTATGCAACTTTATATTCCCGCGAATAACACGTACCGAATTTAAGCATGTCTCGCATGTCGAAAGAAAACAGAGTTATCTTTTGGATCCTGTAGGACATTTCGGAATAATAACGCCATCTCCCCAGAAAATAATTTAAAAATATGTGCGCGAAATCGATAATGTTCCTATTCAAATTAATTAATTCGTTAAGATGTAAAATAAAAGAACAATTTTACTGCAGCATCTAAAAATTTAGCAAGACACAGATCAGAAAATAATTTTATATTGGGCCATCAAAATAATTATGTAGGACGCCCAAGCATGATAATGTTGCTGCAAACAGTTTTGACATTTTAGCAACCAAATTAAATCTTATACAATTTTTAAAATGATTCCACATAATTATTTTTAGATCTGAATTTCAGAATTAATCTTTCCGTACGTGTAGCAATTTTACTATAATTTTAATAAAATTTATATATAAAATAGTTTGATTTAAATTTTAATAAAATTTTATTAAAATTTACAAAATTTATAGTAAAATTCTTCGAAATCCATAACATCCCAAGACTATCATGATTTTAAATTCTAAGAGAAAATTTTCTCTATGTACGTACAGAAAGGCTTTAAACTTCTTTTTGTCTTATATCAAACTACGTGGCGTTATTGATGATTACGCATTTAATTGGAATTAAAATAATTAAATAGTCGTCTCTAGGTAGCACTAAAAAAAAAAAATACTGCGCCGCCCACGACGTCCGAGAGTCGTTCTTCGACTCGGTCTTCGCGCAAAATCCGATCCTGCGGAATCGAATCCGCTCTCTGTCACATGTCGAACTGCATTCCGAGAGATTCGACATGGTACGCAGGAAATAAACGCGGGCCGAAATTCACCGCCCGCCGGTGCGTTCGCGTGGCTATTACGAAAAAGTCAAAATTTAAGTGACATCCATGCGGGTAAAGGATCTCAAAGCGTACTGCTCGTCCTTAATCTTCGACTGCGGATTTCGTTCGCGTCAGGAGAACGGCCCCGAGAGAAGAATATATAAAACCGTTATGAACGCGAGATACCGCATCGTCTCCGTTCCTTCGAATTTAGGTAGGCGTGTTGAGTCGATTCGATATCATTATATAAGACCGAGAGGCGCGAATTTCGGAGATTTTTCGGTGAAAGTGCCCCGTCTTTCCACTCTCGCGTAGACTATTGGAAGCACGGCACACGCAGATCGCATTAAATAAAAACCGAATACAAAAAGGAGATTCCAACTATTAATGAATTAAATATTAAATCATGATCTTATTCGTTAAGATTATTCGCGACAAATGTTATATATGTATACATAAAGCATCATGTGTATGTTTCATTATTAAATTAATTTAGAGTAAGGCTGATAGCGTAAATAATTTTTAATCTTTAAAAGCGTAATTAATATTTATATTTCATTAATACATTTATTCATTTTTTTCTTTCAATCAAAGATTAAAAATTATTTGCGATTATAAATACCGGCCCAAGAATTTAATTAATTACATCAAAGAATTGAAATTAATAGTAAATTAAAATTTTCTAAATTAATTTACTATTAATTTCAATTCTTAAACTCTAAGTTAATTTAATTTAATTAATTAATCAAGATGTTGTCGACAAATTAGTGTGAGATTTGCACCATCAAACATTCTTGAGATAGTTAAAACAAAAAAAAACAAATTAGGCGTATCTCAATTCCTGTAAAATCTCCAGATAGATCTTTCTGTAGTATATACGGCTATCATTCATGGTAATCTTGTCTGTCATTTATACATATATCATATGCTGATTATTACGCTGTAAATAAATCAGAAGACATAGAATGTGGAACTGAAAAGAAAAATTGCTTAAATTGTTAAGCGACGGAGCAAACAAATTTAATTGTGTTCATTATTTGATTAGTACTAACGCAAAATTAAAAAATTATCTTAAGTTGTTAAGTGACAAAGAAGGAAATTTTATTTATTTATTTTTATTTTATTAACATGTACTAATGCGAAATTTATATTTATCACATGTGTGATGATATATCCGGTGATTATGCGAGATATCTTCGACGTCTCGCGCCATTATTATCGTCGTTCACTGTTAATTTTATTTTACGCAGTAGGCGCGTGCCCATCTTTCGATTCATTTCATTTGAACTTCTAGTCTCAGTTACGTAAAATTCAATATTAAACGAATTATAAAATAAAATATCAAAAATATTCGCAATCTGAGAGTCAAAAGTGGAACAATGAACTCGAGACCAGTTCTCGATGCGCTTGATTTGTAATAACATCTGCGTGCACGTGGATAAACCTACACGAGTCTGTTTTCATTGTGAAGATGAAAGTAGAGCTCGGGATATCTTGAGAGTTTCAACGATTGTATTCTCAATGTTCAAAATAATAGCAAATAATTAAAATTATTGTTATCTGTGTGTGCGCATAACCAAACTGTGAAGCACTCCGTATCTTCGCATTTCTCTTTAATCGGAACTCTTTTTGCTTTAGAAACGCTAGGAATCTTTGGAGAAGAACGATCAGAATTTAAGCGATTGTATTAAATCTTAAAAAGAGGTGCCAACTCCACGGAGATCGGAACTGCACCACACCCATTGCACATGGAAACATATGCATATACACACACACACACACACACACATCGCTTCGCCCACGTCGATCGCCCTAGATACGATCTGGAACTATATTGCCCGGTTTTCTTGAGACCGGAAAGAAGGGGCCGCGAGTAATTTTTTTTTTCCTCGCTCACGCAAGAAACAATCCGGTAGCGGAAGAAATTACCGCGCGATCGGGTCCGCGAGCATCGTCGACGTCCCGATCTACCTCGATCTACGATCGCGCCTGCTCCCGAAACTCGAGAGTGGCGAATAAAGTCGCGGACCGGTGCGAAGATACGCGCGCGAGATAAGAATTCGAGCACTATGTGCTCGCATCGTGTTACGCATCGTGTTGCCAGAGACTCGAGGCAATTTAAACGCCGATTCCGACGGCTGCATAGCGACGTAGGGAGGAATCGGGTAAATTGAGGATAGCAGGATTGTTAGTCCAGCTGATGAAGAAACAAGAGACGGCGAATATTTTTGCACATTTTTATCTGCTCAATTTGTATGCGCTTGATTTGTATATGCATGTAATATTTTCTATGTCATCTTGGCATGTTAATGTTTCACATGAATGTATTTTATTTCTCCACACAGAAAGAACGGTTTTATTGAAGTACCTAAAAATTTAGCTAGATGTAGATTTGAAAATAATTTTATTAGGCTATCAAGATATTTATGTTGGACCACTCAAATTGATTGGTGGAATGTCAAAATTTTTTTGTAGCATTGTTCATCATGATTGAACATCTGTCACAATTATTTTGATGATTGAATAAAATTATTTTCAGATCTGTATCCAGCTTTCTTAAATACTTCAGTAAAATCGCTCTTTTCGTGCAAGTCTTCTATGTGAGAGTATATTGATACGTCATATAATTAAATATAATTCAAAAAATCAAAAAATGCTACTCTCTAAATCTCTAGAGTGAACAGAACTGAATAGGAGTCTTATTCAATTCTGTAAGAATAAATTTTGATTCTTATTAGAATGACAAATCACTCAAATAGCTCAATTTTTTCTCTCTTTTAGGCCGATATTCATACGCGGAAAGAATAATTTTGCTGAAATACGGATCTGAAAATAATTATGTTGAACCATTTAAAAAATTGTATCGGTTATTTAACTTGGTTGCTAGAAAGTCAAAACTGTTTGCAGCAACATTATCATGATTCGACGTCCTACACAATTATTTTGATCACTCAACATCAAATTATTTTCTGATCTTTATCTAGATAAATTTTTAAATGCTGCAATAAAATTATTCTTTCCGTGCAGTTGTATAAATAATTTTCAATCTTTGATTAAAAGCGTAATTAATTACAGATTCATTCATACATCCATTCATTTTTTTTCTTTCAATCAAAGATTGAGAATTATTTACGACATTGAATATCGACTTTGGAGTGATGTTTCACTTTACGAAATTCAGAGAGTATATTGATTTTTTAGCTATCTCATTTTATATTGTATTATTTACATCTTTTTACATTTTGTACATAAAATTTATCATACAATTAAATAAGTAAAGTACTAAATATAAAGAGAGGTGAAATAGAAAAGGTTAATTTTTATGCGACGAATATATATGGAATTATAAAAATAAGATTGATTCACGTTCACTTTCAACACGAATGCCATTTACCGAACACCGCATTCACGCTTACCGGAGATCATAAAATGACCATTAATGATTTTATGAATCGATAAGATTCGCGATGACTTTCTGCAATAATAATGTTGCTATGCTGTCTGACCGGCGCGATCGATAAGATCAATAACGATCGTCTCGCGCGTTTAAGATCGCGCACGCTTGCACGCGATAGCAGGCATAATTTGTTACACGAATAAACTTCGCACTATTTTAATTTAAATCGATTAAACGAGCAAAGTTCATTAATCAAGACAAATCGGAAAAATTTGCAAGTAGGATAACTTCAGTATACCTAGAGATAATATACCTAGAAACAAAAAATCGGTATTTTTAAATTCGAAGTAAAAACCGAGTAAAAAAACTAGTTTTTACAGTAAAAAAATTGTATTTTTATCAAAATACTAAAAAAAACATAGATTTTTTATGTTTCTTAATATTTATTGTAAAAACGTTTAATATACGTTATTTCGATATTATTTAATATTTTTATGCTCTAATAATAAAATAAACACAAAAGAGATGTACTTGTTCAAATAACCAAAATAAATAAATGCTTATATTTGAGCTTTAAATTTATTTTCTGCTTCTTATCGATAATGATCTCCATCGTCAAAAGGTATTTATCATTATTTAGCATAGCAAAAATATTTCAAAATATTGCTGCAATATTTCAGCAACATTGTAGCAATGGTAAAATGTCCGCTTCACAAATATTGATATGTAACGTTGCAGCAACATTGCAGCAACATTTATAATATTGTATTAACGTTTCTGCAACATTATGTATCAATATTTCTGAAGCGAAAATTTGATCGTTGCTGTAATATTGCTGAAAAATTGTAGCAATATTTTACAATGTTTTTGGTATGCTGTGCTGTATGACAAAGTGATTGCGTTTAAATTACCCTCAACCCTTTTATTTTTTCTGACTTTTGCAGCGTAAATACCAAAATTATCTATTTTAAAATATCGTGTGTTGCAATGTTGTAATTCAAACAAATTAGTGATTGTTGCTAATAAAATGCAGATTTGTAACAGCAAATGAACAATGTTTTAAAGATGGCGAATGTCTTCTTCTTAATGAAATGACTTCCGAAGAGACAATAATTAGAGTAAAATTCGGATTGGCGCGTTTAAACCGGTATTGTGGCAATTCGATTCGCGTTCGCTATTTAACAAAGAGAGCAAAAACAATGGGAAAGTTCGAGCTACAGCCTGTCGACGAAAGGATTAAGCGCACACCTGCACGCGAGACGAGAAGTGGTCGATCCTCCGTCCGTATACTATCCGAAGCGAAGTCAAGTCGTCGATCCCTCTCGGTTTCTCGGTCGGTCGGTCTCGCTCCTTCGACTTCGAAGTCGGGGCCCGATCGGGCCCACGACGTCTCATTAGCCGACGATGTAATTTTCAGGGAGCTGTCCGTTAATCCTCTCTTCTCCTTTTTCACGCGATCGTCCCCTCGCCCTCTCACTCGCGCCTGCCGCGCGTCCCCTTCGTCTTCATCCGGCTGTTCCCTTTGATCCGGTCCGAGGGACGCTTTCCGGGATCTTGTCCACTGTCCCCGACATCCGACGTCGCCTCGGAGGCGCTCGAAAGCGCCGACAAACTGGTTTCGCCCTGTACGTACCATATTAGCGACATAAAATTCGTGAGAGGCTCAGAATCGAATCGGCCGAGTGGATCAGTCAATGAACACTTGAAAAAAAAAACTCGTAGAGTAGTATAAAAGTATAAAGTCTCTATTGTCGTTATTTATAGAAATTATTTAATCATTCATAAATTTATTTGAAAAAATTCCACGAATTTTTTAGATTTGTACTGGAAGGGTTTCTATTTTTGTTAAGGGGTTACATATACTTAGAAGCACCAAAAATAATCCTATATTCATGAATTTTTTCCTCCGAACCTATTAAAGATATCAAATCGGGTTTTGTACTAATGTTTTATATATCGTTTCGTTAATAAAACTTAATTTTTTAATTAACAAATATTAAAAAATTAAAGAGATATTGTTTTTCTCGAAATCGTATTTTTCAAATCGGTACCCAAAATATTTCGAAAACGAATGGATAGATCGGATTCGGATTTTTTTCTATTTATTGAGCATGAAAATACGCAGTTTTTGTCGTAGGGATTTTTTTTTCAAGATCTTAGTTTTTTTTAACAGCCAAAAAACCGATTTAATTTTAGGTGATAATTTGAACTTAAATTTAGATAAGCGCCATTTTACAATAAACGCGAATTTTAAAAATCGGCTACGACAAAGACTAGATTTAACTATATATTTTAAGA
>QKQZ01001902.1:0-15076 GCA_003595255.1 Solenopsis fugax | reverse complement strand
AGGACTCAGAAAACGCAAAAGAAAAAAAACTGCAACGAATAGCCCTGGTCTCCCCTATATAATGTATGACATGTTTATCTAACGCTCATTTGATCTGATATTATTTTTATCAATTTCACATATAATGTTTCTCCTTGTGCCGCGTATATAACTAAAATATTTATAGCTCTCAAATATTCGAACACTTTATAATTATACGATGCCTGACATGATATTATTGCTTGACATCATAAAATTCAAACAAATTAAATCTGTTGAATCTAATCAATTTAAAAAAAAATTTGCGGTGGATGAGATAAGAGCTTGAATGTATAATAATGCTCTAGCATCGTTAATGAAAGTCTAATAGAATGTATTAAATTTTAATTACTAAGATCTCAACACGAATTCACATTTTTCAGGAACAAAATTTCCAAAATCATTAAGCATTGGCAAATTTCATATTAATACAATCTCTCTATACTAACAAATATATAGCTAAAAAGTGAAACTATATTAATAGAATAGCAGCTGGCAAATGTGCAAAAATGATTAATATACACACTTATCGCATTATACATTTTATAGCTGAATAGAAATAATGTACCTTATCTCAAAATCATGTTTCGAGTATTTGAAACAGGTCAACAAATCAAATTGAGAAAAGTTGAATATATTATAAATGATGTCGAAGCAGTACATGTTGGTTATATCAAAATTTTGGAAAAAAACATGTCTGTTTGATGTCAGTGACATATCTTCTTCTCATAACTCTGGGTACTTGACAATGTATAGATCTTCACGTGGGTACTGAATCAAAACTCCGTAGTCTAAATAATTATAAAGACTAGTAAGTTAACTACGTTACTTAAACATCATTTAAACACCATTAGATGCAGGATTGGCGGATTTTTCTCCAAATTTAGATTTTATTATTATGAAATAAAACTTTTTGGAAAGACAAAATAATTCTAATTTTTGAAAGAATAAAATTTAAGGATCTATAATATTTTCATCTTCCCAGAAATTCCCCCATAATGTAATAAAAATTTGAGAAAAATCACCCAGTTTGGTAACTCTGATTAGAAGTACCTTTAGTCGTATCGAAAGTGAACGAATTCGTCTGATTCACGGCGTTCGCGAAAGCATTGTGAAACTCTCTCGATTCATTAGGTATAAGGTTATTGCAACCGTAACCAGCATGAAGGTATTCATCTTCAGAGCAGCACTTTCTGATACAGGCATGCGTGTCGCAGAATTCCGGATCTCTGCAAACACGGACTACCAATCTCCGTTTAAATTCAAAATCCGGTGTCATCTCGATACAAGCGTTATTCTCAGTAATTTGTTCCTTTTTGACACTAGTGTTGAATGCTGGAACCATCACCTGTTAAGTTATTTGATTCACCTAATGTTGTTTTCATTCACACTGACATATCCAGTAGGTAATTCTATTATTATTATATATATCTGTTTCAGAATGTATAAATGCTTTTATAAATTATCCTACATAACAATGTATCTAGTTTATTCATATTTAACTACTATTGCATATACTATTACTGGCATATTACACGCAATCTNTTACACGCAATCATAACATGTCAGAATTACATCAACTAAATCCGCATATGGCGGCAAATTAATGCCTTTACTTTGTGACAACTTTAAATAACAACTTGCCAACAACTTGTGTGTTGGCAACTTTAAAAGCATTATCATCAAAATTTGTGCTGTTGTCACGATGATGCCACAAAAATATATAGGATTACATAATATTGTCAACACGAGATAAAGATAATGCTGTTTTCTAACTAGTAATATAATACATTTAATTTACAATTGAAACTAGATCGTGTTTTGTATAATAACCCAATTAAAGACAAAATAGACTTATATACGGTCACAGCAGGATCTTAGCGGTGAAATAATATTCCTTGATTTCGATTCTTTTGAATTATGTGCCGTTACTTTTGATTTTAAACACATCTCTTAGATTTAATCAGAATAAATATCACCGAATTAATAAATTATGAAGTCAATTTATATTACTAATATTAACATAAAATCTAAAAATTTCCATCCCAGAAAAATGAAAAATGTATCCATATATTATCATCTCGGTGTTGCTCCGATGTGTTCGAAATTGTTAAATATGAATATACGACAAACTACTAGCATCGAAAGCAATCACAGATTTTCCTTAAACGATTGGTTATCTGGGATTCTACACGTGAGATGTTTACAAAATTTTTGTTGAAAAAAGACAATAATATATCTATGATAAGATAAATAACATCTATAAAAAAATTATATGACATCTTCGAAAAATAGGATTTTTTTCTAGATTTGGTAATAGTGTAAAACAAAAGAGCATTGATCCTAAAACTAGGTCCCTCTTCTATCTTCAATGTACTAGAGACTTTTAATCCCTTCAATAAAATATGTTTAGACATTTTTTAAAAGCAATCAAATATTTTTTTTATAAAAATCTAGTTGCTTCTGAGAAATACAAAAGTAAAGAAATACTACTATATATTAACTAAACAGTTATATGTGATACATTTTATTAAAAATGCATCAATTAAATAGCTTATGCTAAAGGTATTAAATTTTTTTGCTAGTATGCTATTTGCTAACGGGAGTACTTATGATTCAGCCATTATGTGTTCCAATGTACATTCTGTTTCTGCATAAAAATAAAAAAACGAATCTAAAAGCAATATTATGCAAAAAAATCTTGTGCAAAACTGAAAATTTGTTTTCTTTAATTACTCGTTGTTGTTAACTTAGTTGAAACAATTAAATTCTTAAAATACTCAAAATAAAAGTTGATATGTAATAGAAAGAAGTATCGGAAATTATTTTGAAGTTCTAATTCCTTGCTCACCGAACTGTTCTGTATGAAGATATCGTTTTCGTTAACTTCATAGTTAACGATCGGTCCTTTGCACTTAGGTGGACCATGGATGGCTATCACTACACTTTCTGAGTCAGCCGATCTATTTAGCAAAAATGCTCCAAGACTCTGTGATTCGTTTAATCGAGTTATACATGACTTTGTGCGGCTGTCGAATATTGTATCGCCAACGCAGCATTTTCTGATGTGTAAGCACTGTGGGAAGAACGTGTTAATTGCTTTCACTTGTTGGTCTTTGTTTGATCTACAGTGAAGAATTATTATTGAATAATTTTTTCCTGTTAGCTCGTGACGTATTTCAATGCAAGCTGGCATCTACAAACAATGTATTAAATTGTTAAACAAGCACCACTTGGTTTTAATGCTGTATTTAAACGTCGTTTAAATAATTGTCGTTAATTATCATTTTACTTTAGTTATATAATTGGGATGGTATACCAATAAAGTGTGGAGATTATTTTTTTTCTAAATGATATAAATGAATATATAAGCGAATCAAGAAAGCGTTTAATAACTTCCCTAAGTTTCTCTTTATACTTCTTTTTTATTCTTTTTATATTTCTTATAAAACTTGACTTCTATCTTATCAATCGTGACGACCTTAAAATTAGAGACAAACAAGATCAATTTAAATTCAATTTACCTGTAAGGTAATTTTGCCATCGTAGCCTGACGCTACTAGGTCCTCTGATTCCTTGCATTGAGGAATTCCTAACTTTGTGGTAATGTTCCAATAGTGAACGGAAACCTCTATCGCGTATCTCGGTTCTGAAACACACTCGATGGAATTTCCTAAAAAGATCTCTCCTGGTGGGCAACATTTCGTTAGGTGCCATTCTGACGATGCCCTTATCAAGAATAATACCAGGCCGAGTGAAGCAAACCTTATCATAGACATAGTTGTGTAAAACTATAAAATTATTCGTTTATTCAACACAAACTATATTTCTTTCTATTATAATCGCTTATCTAATCGCTTCAAAGTCGAGTTCTTAATTGATACGCCTTGATTATTATTTCGGTTAATTTATAGTTAAATGTCAAAGCTGCTGCTTGTTTATACTTTAAATACGTTTTTCTTTATGTATACTTTAGTTTAGTAAAAATATAATTCACTTGTCCACAAGTAACACATGTAGTCTTTTTTACTCTTCTTTAGAAGGAATTTCTTCAGATTTGTCTCGTTCTATTATTTTAAATTGTATTTAATCCAATTCCTTTAATTGCTTAAATTTTAAACCGCCATTTTTAACAGTTTACAAATTTTATGCACAACTATGTTAATGCTTCCTTGAACTCAATTCTATTACAGTGTGTTCCGATTCCTCTTTTCTTTCTCCTGGTATTCACTGAGGCAGAAACAGTTGCTATCTGTTTAATAATAACTTAAATTGTTATTTTTCCATTAAAATCATTCTGAGTAGAAATTTATGTTAATACGATTTTAATATAGATTACATTCTTTATATTAAATTATTATTATGTAATAGATGATTATTAAAATTTTAAAACAAAGATCAGTGTTTAACTTTAATATTTATTTTTCATTTAAGCAAAGAAATTATTTTCATATACCATATTTATAAATTATAACGTTTCTATAATTCGAATTTTTATATATGGGGCATTCCATGAGTAAGTGGCCCATCCATTTTGAAAAATGTTTCAGATTTTAATTAAACTTACCGAGATTGAAGGTTTTAAGAGTATAATTCTCTGTGTAAAATCTTGGGCTCTTAATCCGCCTGGTTAAGTAGCTACAAGAACAACAGTTTTTGGGATTTGTCATTGTCCGTTTATCTTCATCTATTTTTTCGGGTGGAAAGCGGAGTTAATGAAATATTGTTAGTCCTGTTTCCTATAGAAGAATTACTTAAAATCTGCCCTGTCACGTGGTAATGTCAGATTTTAAGTAACTCTTCATTATCATTCCCGTGCAAGTTTTCGAAACTTTTAAAACCGCACCGTAACCAAGGGCCAGTATCGATTTTTATTCTGAATAACTCAAAATGAAGTACTACATGTCTATTTTAACTGTGCAAAGTCGCATTATGGGACGCCCAGCCGTTTTCGAGATATAACTTAGAAAAGAAAACAATGTAGAGCGATACGTGTATTTAATTCACGGCACTGCCCCGGCGAGTTTCAAAAATTCCAAGCATGGTATATCAACAAACAATTTCGCATCAGAGAGGAACATTTAAGACAATATCAGGAGAATTTAACGACTTATTTCGTTAAAATATTGTACAAAAAATAAAAATAAAGAATAAGGAAACAAATGGTCTTTTTGAGACTAGTATTTATTTCATTACCTTTTTATTGCTAAAGTTACATACTATTATATATATTTTTTGTATTATTTATTTATTTTTTGGAAACAAGAAACTGTCTTCTGCATTAAAATTTTTTAATAAGAAGTTGCTTTTTGCCTGGTACGGGACAAAAACAAAGACATTTTTGTGTCAGTGGTACTGCTTTAGTTTTTGAGAATCTGTCTGAAAGAGTATTCTTTACAGCTTTATATTCATTTTTTGAGAAAAAGAAAACACTAGTCTCTTTAAGATTTTCTATAGCCCATTTATACAAGGCCTGAAGTGTCAATATTGGATCTACATTATTGATTTAAAGTATTATTATAAAATTAATAAATTGCTCACAAGGAACGGCAGAGGTAACTTTTCGCTTTTGCCAGAGAGTGTATACATTATACAAGATATTATTCAGATGTCATTTAGTATAAAATTCGTTCATGTGAAATTAGAAATTCACAGTACAAATTAAAGTGAACTGTCATGTACAGAAGTTAATGAACAATTAAGATACAAGTACCATAATGTAAAAATTTCAAACAAAGTCAAATGGTCATAAGTAAAATCTCTAACATTAAATATATGAATAGACATGAAAATCAAGTGTGAATGAAGTAAAAGTTGTTAACAGTAAATATGAATACAAAATGCCTTTTTCCAAAAAAATGTAAAAAAAGGGCCCAAGTGTGAGTGTGCGTTCCTAAAAACTTAATTTTTTCTACAAAACCCACGTGATACTATCTTTGTATTCACATTGAAAAATTTTCCTATTCCAACCCAAATAGCATGTACATACATTACTTAAAAATAAATAATATGGAATTTTAATTTCAATATAAATGATATTTTTATAAAAAAATGTATATAATTTTTAAATTGCACCCAAGTAAAGAGAATATATTGCTCTTTGAAATAATTACTATACTATAATAATTTTAACAAATAAAATCTAAATGGTAGTATCTTTATGTTTTAAATAAAATCCAAGAAGTACGAATTTTATATTCCCATTGAAGATCTTTCCACCCAAATCTATGTATTTAATTTAAAAAGATTTTAATGAAATATAAAACACTTAATATTAAAAAATTCAAGAGGAAACAGTACAAAATAAGAAAGAAAATTTATTGAAATAAAATTTTTAATGTACAAAAACTTGGCACTGCTAGATGTTTAAATATAACAATATAAATTTAAACTTGTCCTATACTAATTACTATGCCGCCTACCAGAATTGTTCATATATTTACAAGCTGTTATTTACCGTATTCTTTCTTATTTCAATTCTCTTCGTTGCTTTTTTTATCTAGCAGCACAAAGTTATTTATTTACCAATTATTTGATGATCTCTAGGTTTCTCCTAAAGATGACACCGGCGTCCATTTACCGCGTGCGACTCATCTAATCGGCGAAATCGACAACTTTATAAAATAGTTGGTTCGTATTAGCAACGACACGAAACACAAATGCTCCCCGTCGAAGCGGGCTGCTCGTCTTGACGGCGATGGTTCTCACAGTTTAGTGAAGTTCGAATTTTCCACAGAAAATTATACGACGTAGAACTTTCCACCGGACGCATGGGGATTCGCAGCGCCTTGCGATTGGGTCCGTCTTATCACGTGGCTCTCGCGGCTCGCGTGAATCGAATTGTCGCTCCTCGGCGCACATTTAAAATATATGTCGGTGTCATCGAGCAGTCCGCGAATTTTCCGCTGGATTTCTCGATGTCGGACAGCCAAGTTAGCGGAATCTCTCTCAAGTTCGTGGTCTCCGCGCTCTGGTCGAGAGCCGGAAAACATTCCGAAAATCCTTCAGCTCCAAGCCGGGTCTCTCACGCTATAGCCGGTACGCAGTGTCGACATCCCTATGCTCCGATTCGTACTCTCAGTTTTTGTAACACGCAGACTTATTCGTGCGTATACATTAGACGAGCGTGGTAAAGATAATAAAATGAAACAGTGTCATCTGCGTGTTCGTGCTCTTCTCCGCATAACTCAATGATTTTCAGGCGACGATAGGTCTTTTCCCTCGTTATGATCCGACCGTTCTCTTTACAAGATTCCAGCCGTCGATCTCTTAGTTGGCAAGAAAAATGATTAAATAGAAGATTCATTAACAAACGGCGCTACGAAGAGTATTCACACGCGCGCCTATCTCCGAGCCGAGAGGACACAAAACACGCAGAGTGTGCTTTCCCAGTCGGGTCTTACGTAACTTAATTGTGACGAGCGGCTAAATGGGATGACACACCACATTATATATGAAACATTTCTTACTTGGAGGTAATTTAAAAACAAATTTCCTACTTAAAAATAATTATTTATATAGAATTTGTCTTTTAAAGCTGAAAATTTGTTTAAAAACACAAAATTTTTTAGATTACCTCTCTTTGCGCATCGTTTACCGCGCTTGACTCGTATTTACCGAAATTACTCTGTTATATTTAAAAACAAAGAATTTACGTTTTTATAGGAAAAAATTGTTTGTTGTTTAACATTTTTATCTTCATTACTGTTTTCATATTTATTGAAGTTCTTAGTTTAAAATGACAACGTGGTCAATTAGAATTTAATCCAATATTAATTTTTATCGCGATTGATTATGTTCTAAGTGACCAGATTGCCATTTCGGATCATGAACATGATCAATATTAACGTTGTCAAGTACAACAAAAATTTGCGCAATTTGCACAACAAAAAACAATTAATTAATTTAAACCATGATTTATTTAAGTCCTCCTACTTAAAAAAATTCGAATAATTTTTATTTTCATTATAGATTTTATTATGTAACTTTTTCAAATATAAAGTGTATAATGGAAGCTATAAATACATTCAAGAAGTGTTTAATATTTTACAAGTGATGATATTTTAAAGGAGTGGTAATATTTTAAAGAGTTGTTAATCTAATGCTTGAGAATTAGCGAAATGAAAGAATTCGAACGTACTTTTCATAATTAAAGGGAATTTAAAAAATATTACTTAATATAAAATGATTGTATCTCGCGACGCACCCACATTATATAGGTGAGTCGCATACTTTTTCTAAAAAAATAGGATAATATAATAAATAAAGACTTTTGAACATAATAAAGGAGTGGTTAACAGATATGCTTGATCCAAAGATGGAAATTTATTTAAAGGAAAATTAATATCATTACTTCCCGGACAGCACAATAACGTTTCAAACAAATATTTAACCCTAACTTCCCACACATGGGTTTGACGGATGCGATTTTTTACATTGATGTAATTTTTAATAATACAATATAATTTGAAATCTAGGATTGAGGTTTAAAATAAACTTTATCTATCCATAGACACAATAAACCTGGGCAGGTACATTTTTTTCATTATTCTCAATGTGAGAATGCATGAAAGTTTAAAGAGGATCCCTGCGATCTTGTATGGGCAACTTATAAGTTTTCGGCATTTTGGCATTTACCCCATATTTTTTATTAAAGATGCGTTTAACGTGCGTACAATTAATATTTCTTCTTCCAACTATGACTACGGTCCACTTGACGCTGCAAATGCTTCGAAACGTTTTATTAACCAATCAGAATAAAGAATTTTACGAATTGACCAATTAAAGAATGCTTCGAAGCATCTGTAGCATCAAAGTGGACCGTAGCCTGTATTTATGAAACGACAGATCTTAGCGAAATAAAACAAAATATATTTTAAAACTAAAAGTTCATACTTTCATACATACGTTCGTACATTTAATAGAATCCGGGGAATACGAGCCCTCGATTTCTGAGGAGGCATAAGGATATCTCTCGCCTTCGTGTCTATGCAGGAGTCTAACGCCGTCGAACGACCAGGCGAAAAATAATAAAAAATGTTCAATGTAACATAAAACTTAAACTCAAAACACTATCGTATAGCAAAAGAAAAAATATAATAATAATAATAATAAATAACTATTAATTATAAGCATAAATTTTTTTAATGCATCAGCACACACTCTTTTTCCCTCCCCTCTTTTCCCTCAAAAATTACGTTCTGGGACACCACCCCCACACGCCCGGACGTAATAACTAGTTTGTTAGCCATAAAGCTCTATAATCACCTTATGTAAGTAGAAGTACATCGGATATACAAAACGAACATAATTTACAATTTACTGAAAAGAGAAAAAAAATGCGTTTGTAGATAGGAGGGGAGGAGGTCCCACCCTCTGATGTAATGAATATCCCCTTGATGTAATGATGTATAGTCGGTTCCGGAGAGTGGTCGTTTCGCTTCACGGGAAACGCTTAAGAGGATGCTATACTGACGGGAATTACCGACACATTACAGTGTTCATTAATTTTCGAATTGGCTCTACAGATCACAAAATCCTTTTACAGAATAAAAGTACGCACCAAAACAAAGTCCGGACTGGTAAATTTTATGAGTCAATCGAACAAAAGTTAAAAATTCATTTATTTTCGTCTCGTGAATCTGTCAACCGAGGTTAACTTTTGTCATTTACTGACGTTCTGTAGCTCGTATGTATGGTATGAAATGAGACCAGCCCGGACTTCAGAAAACTCTAACGAACAACACTGACTGTGTCATTCCAATCAAAAACCTAACAAAAAAACTTTAATCCCTAAACAGCTGTACGTGTACAAATTTCGCTTAGTGCACGTAAACGATGACAAACAGAGCAATGATTGTGTGCAAAAGTAATTGATAGGTCTTTTCGTAGATAGCACTACAATCGAAAAACAAAGACAGATCTATGCGTTGAACAAAGAGCGTTAGCTTGGTGTTAACGCTTTCCCTTTCCCTTCTGCAGAAAAAATAATCTGCAGTACCGACGTTGAGGATGTTCAGCTTTAGGTATAGCATTTTAACGAGAGATTTTTAGGAAGTAGGCGATTAGGCGTAGAATCTTATGCGATGTACCCTGTATCGAATCCTCCATCCCCTGGAGTACGGGCTCTAGGGTGTCTTCTCCTCTTGGCCAGACGACAGCCGTATGGTAAAGTCAGTTCTGAAGTGAGCATTGTGAAGATTTTCCACTTCTTCGTAAACAAAAAAGTGGGAAGGGGGGAGGATTGTGTTATATGGTACAAACAATTAATGTCACAAAAGGCATTTTTAATTAAAAAAAAAATTACAAATTAATAATGCTTCATAAATTACACACACCAATAAGTGTCACAAAACAAGGTTTTATGGACATTATAAAATACATTTTATTTGAAAAAAATGATTTTTTAAATTAATTGCTTTGCAGCTAGTTAATATTATGCAACATAAGTATTATCCACTGTGAGATTGCAAAGAGCAGATATTACTTCAGTAACGCAAATGGCTCATATGTTATCTTCTCTCGTATATAATAACTTTATACGTCGAATTCGTACGCACATTACGTCACACATTAAGTTCAATTACATTATTTGAAAAATACATGGCGCTTGAGCTAGACTAAAATTGAAAATTTAATATCTAACATACTTCTCAAAATTACGTAGAGAGTATACATTTATAAAAGTCGCTGCTACTTGCAAAATTGAAATTCATCTTTTATAAAATCGCAGTGAACACCAATCATGATCAGCCATCCTACAATGAATCCATCCTACATCTAAATAAACTGTAACGAAGTAATTTTAACGATTGCTCTTAGAATTCAACGCGAATTATACAAGATATTATGGTTTTACCACCCCACACGTATCTCACGATCCCTGTCTTTCCTTTACTACAATAAGCAATTTTAGAACAATAAGAATAAAGAAAAAACAAAAAATTAATAACTTTTAATGTTAATCTCTAATTTCTAATGTTTCTGAACGCAGGAAAATTCTAAATCAGTAAAATTCTAAACGACGGAAAATTAAAAATATATAATTTTGTAACAAAATACTGTTTTTTAAAAACAAATCAATTTGTTTTATTCTTGAGCTAGCCATATTATCACCACTTTTCCTCTTCCGCCGATTATGAACTATAAGAATATAACTGAAAAAAGTCAATATGATACAATAATTAAATTAAACATTAAAAAAAAGTTTTTTTTAACATTTGAAAAATATTAAAAAAATATATTTTCTGCTTATTAAGATGTAGATCAGGGTTTTTTCATCTACGGACCTATTTCATATATCGATAATATTTAGGTTTTTGAATAGTGCTGTATTCAAGAAAGTAATCTAGGACTTCAATATCAAAAAAGCATAAACATGTTCCTTATACATTGAATAAATGTATGTAGAATCAATATTGAATCAATATTGAATTGCACTGTCTGTAAGACATAGATTCAACGGACATTATTAGACGTTTCTGTTTTTCAATACTGAATTTACATTTCGCGATGTTGCTGCAACTTTCGCAATCTTGCAATTCAAATTTGCTGAGATGTTGAATCAACATTAACAGTCAATGTAGAAAAATCAATGTATAGATTTTCTATTTAACAATTTTCTATTTCCGTTTATTTTTACAAAATAAAAAAGATATCGATAATAATTTGTTTAATGTTATTTCAACGTTGCAGAAACATTAACAATCAATGTAGAAAAATCAACATAGATTCAATATTGAAAAAACATTAACACTTTAACATTCAACATTGTAACACCTCATCAACGTTGCTTTAACGTTCTGTGCTGTATGAGTTTAATGTCATATTGTTGAGATCTTGCAGGCATATTGTTAATTTATGTTTCTACAATAATTTTGCAACATTGCATTGCAATTTTCAACATTGCACCATTGCTGCAATGTTGCTGTTCTGTTCTGTTTAAATAGTTCTGTCAGTAACACAGTACTGTTACTGCAGTATTATACAAAATCTGTAGAATTTTTCCAACTGTACAATATTTCACATTTTGGCAGGATTAAAAATCGCAATTCAAATCTGATAAATATGTGTAATTATTGAACCTGCAAGAATCCATATTTAATTACTGCAATGTGCATATATTATTAGCAGTAATATTTAGACAGTAATACATTCAGCAGTAGTGCGAAAAAATCACATACAACAGTAACATTTCTGTGTAATTGTCAATAATATGCGATTCCCAGTAATATTCTTAGTAGAGTCCTATAGTATTTCTATATATTTGGCAATAATACCTCAGCACTCGGACCTTTTCGTAAGGGGAGTTCACGACTAACTACTCAATAGCGAGATTCTGTAACTCTTACCGACAGTATCGGTAGGTATCGTTACAGTATCATTGCGCAAGTTTTTACTATGTACAAATATCTGTGCAACGACAACATTACGATATCGTTACTGTCGTTAAAAGATATAGAATCCTGCTGCAGGAGCCGTAAAGATGGTTTGTTAATTACAAAAACTTAGCTTTTAATCATCATCAAACTTTAACTACACACTGTCTTATTCCATCCACCCTTATAAATATGCATATAATAATACGTCCAACAATTTTAAAAAGAATAAAGGATGAGAATAATTAAATGCTAAAATATAGAAAATTTCAAAATTTTCAAAAAAAATGTAAATATATAATAAAAATATATAATAGGTGTTGAATATTAATTAGTTATTGACATATTAGCATCACTGTATAACGGTCAGCTATTAAACAAATCTAAATTCTATAAGTAATCACTAGAATTCGTTATAACTTGGCATAATAATGGAACGTTTCTTAGGGAAAGGAGAATGTGAAATTAGATGAACAACAATAAGCGAGGAAAGTAAAAGCTAGTTCAGAAAATTTAGAAAAAGAAGACAAATCTATAGATTGCCTCACAATGTACTGATAAATCAATGTCATCCTCTGGCTACACATTTATCTTGATATTAACCAAGGACTGCCCACGGACAGAAACCAAAACCGATAACCGGTTCATAACCGTTATTTTAGTCATACCGAAACCGAAACCGAAATATTGTGCAGTGTAATGAACCGGAACCGTAACCGTACCGAAAATATTTTTCCGGTTTTCTCGGTCTGATTTTCGGTCAGATTTTTTAAAATGCTGTTAAAGCTCATACTGAAAATCAGGTAAAAAAAAAGAGAAAAAGCGCGTGCTGTGTAGATTTCTCTCTCTACGAAATAAGAATAAGAGAAAGAGATACACGGCATTTTATTCCATCTTTTTTTTCTGATCGTCAGATTTCGCGCTTCACGCTCGGTCTATGTTTATACAGTATTTCTATGCCATGGTCCCGCGCCATAGAGTAGCTATACTCTGTGAATACATATAGACTGCTCGATCATGTTGTAAAATTTAATTTTTAAAGTTAAAATTATATTTTAATTTTTCCGGCTCTTTTAGAGCACCGTAAAAGTTTGAAAATCTTAATTAAACTTTTAAGATCGTAGATATTTAGTTCTAGGTTCTAGATAAATAGCGATATTACAGGGTGTCTACGGAGGTTTACTTTTTTATTTCTTTAATTATGATAATTTGAGTAAAATTAATGTTATTTTATAGAGAAAAATTACGACCGCTGCAAGTTGCTGAAATAGACCAAAAACATAAGAAAAGACTTTGAAAGAAGTAGAACCTCCAACGGTTTCTAAATATTTTTAAAATAAGTTATACGTATATGTTAATAAACAGGAATTTTTTATAAAATATTTATACTCGTATTATTTTTATATATTATCATTTTTACTAAATTTTGCGACAGGTGATTATACATCTGTAACCGTAATCGGAAAAGATCAAAATTCAAACGGTTACGGTCACCGTTATTAGTAAATTGACCAGAACCGAAACCGAAACCGAAAATTGGATATAATTTCTGACCGTAATCGTAACCGGAACGAAATTTCATTTCGATGGCAGTCCCTGATATTAACCAAATTTTACTTCAAAGCAGAGTGTCGCTTTTAGGCAGCGGTCTTTTCAGACTTTGGTAACGATCTTTCTATCTTTTTCTCCTCTTTATTCAATTCATGGTACCGCTACTTTGGATCATCACTTTCGAATTAACCAAACCCTTGGAATGGTCCATCCGTTTCCCTATTTGAATTGTTACTTTCTGCTATTATTACTCTCTCCGATCTCTTAAATTCTCAATACGGCTAGTTAACGGTTTCTTTTTAAAGAATAAATTATGTAAATGAAACAAAAAATAATGTTGATCGCGCTTTTCCTGACTGTTTAAGTGAACAATACTGCAGCAGGTTGATTCTTTTTGATATCTTTTGATCCCTACCGTTTGCGAATCGCTTGATACACGCTTTTTTTTGAAACAAAAATAATGAAAATCAATAAACCTTCAAGGATACGATAGACAAAGAAGATGTAGTAAAACACTGACACTACCCAAGAATGGGAACCTACACTTTTGTAAAGGAAGGAGTAAATTCTGTCAAAGATCCAGAAAGGTCCCATAAGGATGAACAGTTTGACGTTCATGATAAATCTGTTAAAAAATAATATAAATCCGTTTATAAAATAAAAATATGGACATAAACTAAACAGTACATAAAGATACTACTTATAAATACAGACAAACAGTTATAAAATCAGAAAAATATTCTGTTATATTAGGTGTACACCTTTGCTTCCGCCGTTTTTCAATAGATGGCTTTAGCGGTATGTGTTGATGGAAATAAACAGATGTAGACATTATACAATAAGCTTGGGCATTTGTCAACATAACCCCATCGAAACATTAATCGATTTGTGTCCGCATCGTAAAGTTATTCTCGATTGAAAATGNTGAAAATGTCAGTTTACGAGCCAAATTCTCGTCATTTGCGGGAGGTTTTAATTTTCTGCTTCAATATGAAGAAATCTGCGGCTGAGGCTCATCGAATGCTCTCAAATACTTATGGCGAGACCGCTATTAGTGAAAGAACGAATCGTGAGTGGTTTCAACGCTTCAAGAACGTTGATTTTGACATCGAAGACCGGCATGGCGGTGG